>SKCR01054530.1:0-29548 GCA_019454045.1 Zanthoxylum bungeanum | reverse complement strand
CTCTTCATTTATATATCTTTGGTGATCTAATCACAAATGATGAGAGTGCAATTTCCTTATTACATAGTTAATTTGCTACAACAACACAATGATCTGTGCAAATAGTGACGCTATGGGTCATTTTGTCCAACATTCGCTAGGCGTAATCACTTAATTACGACGCGACGGAAAATTCGTTAATTTGGAATTAGCGAACCGAGCCCGAGAGTGATTGCGAGCGCATTCGCATTTCGAATTCGAGCGCGGCACGCGAGTCACATCAAGCGTCAAATCGCTAGTCGCGTCAATCGTCAAATCAATTGTCACTTTGAGTGATGACTTGACAAATATGTCACTTTATTAAAGTGAATAGATGTGATGTGAAAAGTGATGTGATATGACTTAAAGTATAAAGTAATTGTGATGGAATATAAAAGTTTTGGAATATATATATATATGTTTTATTTATTTTGGGAAAATAAATGAATAATATATATTACTTTTTCTTTTCCCTTTTACTATTGATTCGGTTCTCTCTCTCCAAAATCACGATCTCTCATCTCCCTCCCTTTTCTTCTTCTCTCCTTCACGGCTTCAAGCCGATTTTTGCTTAAAAATTTTCTGGTTCCACCGAATTTTTGAGAAGCAAAAGAAGAATACAAGTGCTAGCACACACCTTGAGTGATACATAGGTGATAGGGAAGTGATTCCGTGAGCATGGAAGCTTGAAGCTTTGAGCTTCAATGGAGCTCATCAATGGCCGAACATGGAGGAAGCCGAACCAGTCCAAACCGAGCAGCCCACTGCCTTGGAGAGCTGTTGCCGTGAGCTTGGAGGATGCAAAACGCATAAGTTCTTCATTTCATCAAAACCGAAATTCAATGTGAGTATATTCCGCACCTCCTTTGATGTGTTCATATGCGGTTTTTATGCATGATTTGTGATCCTTGGGACTTTGATTTAACTCCTTTCAAGGTCTTCCGCCAGTTCTCCCGGTGACCACTCGGTCTTCTCTTCCTCGGGCAAAATATACTTTAGTCTGTCCACGTTGTACGTCTTGGTGAACTCCTTTCCTTCTAATCTGACAGTCTCATTGCCCCGTTTACCATCACTTTCTTGACTATGTAGGGCTCTTCCCAGTTGAGTCTGAACTTTCCTTTAGGGTCTATCGTCGATGTCTTTGACTGCTTAAGTACCAGATCACCTTTTCTGATCCTGGTAGGATGCACCTTCTTATTGAATGCCCGAGCCAACCTCTTCTGGTATAACTGCATATGATGTAAGGACTTCATTCTCTTCTCATCCAGTAATGCTAACTGTTCAAATCTCTGCGAGGCCTATTCTTGTTCAGGTAATTCTACTTCTGTTAATACCCGCATGGACTATATCTCAACTTCTACTGGTAATACTGCTTCCATTTCGTAGACCAAATAGTAAGGCGTGGCTCCCGTTGCTGTTCTCACAGAAGTTCTGTACCCCCACAGGGCGTACGGAAGCTTGTCGGTCCAATCTTTGTAACTCTCCATCATTTTGGCTAATATCTTCTTTATTGTCTTATTGGCTGCCTCGACTGCCCCATTTGCTTGCGGTCGTTAAGGTGACAACTTGTGATGTCCTATCGAGTACTTCTGTAGCATTGCCTTTGTTCCTCCTTGAAACTGGACTCCATTGTCTGTTACTATGTGATGCAGCATTCCATATCGACACATGAGGTTTCGGGTTATGAACTTTGACATCTGCTTGTTGGAGTTTCTAGGTCCATAGGATCGAATAATAAACATGAAACAAATGTGTGAATACAACGAGGGAGTTGCAGAATACTCACATCGATTGGTTGAGCGACGCTATGAAGAACAAAAATCTGATTTTGCCCACTGCACTGCATTCAGCAGTTCACTGCTCAAGCTTACTGGTTTGGCGCCATTTGAGGATCATCTTCGAGCTCCAAGCTTCGTCAAATGGTTCCCGACTCATTGGGGAACTTCCCTATCACCTTCGCATGATCCCGGAGTGTGCTAGCACTCTCGATTTTGCCACAAAATCACACTTTCTTCCCTAGCATTTTTGGTACTGCCCAGCAAAACCAGAAAACAGAAACTTCACAGCCCTTGGGCGTGAATGATGAGAGAAAAGAGAGGAGGAGAGAGAGATAAAAATGTGTGTGTTAGATTGAAAAAATGGTAAATGATTTCCAAAACCTATACACAAATTTTTCCCTCCAAAAACAAAGCCATTAATAGCTTGTCAACCACACACATCAACTTCCCATCAATCATGAATAGTGACTGGCATCAATCACTCAAAGTGAAAGACATCCATCACTAGATTGACGGATGATGTGACGCTAGAAGCGACTAGCAATTTGACTCTTGATTTGATTTGCCGCACTCGAATTCGAAATGCGAATTCGCTCGCAAATACTCTCGGGCTCGGGTTCGCTAATTCCCAATTAACGAACTTTTCATTGCGTCGTAATTAAATCTAATTTAATTAAATAATCATGCCAAGCATAATTACTATTCACATCGCTAACGAATTAATTCTAAATTAATTCGTTCGCCTGAATTAAAATCTAATTTTAATTCCGCGTCGAAATCTAATTTCGTTTAATATATCCAATATATTAATTCACCGATTAATTCCAAATTGATCGTTATCTCTCTTTAAATGATATTTTATCCCAGATAAAATATCTCCGTAATTAATCTCATATTAATTTTCTCTGTCATCTAATTAATGCCAGATTAATTAAAAGTGTGAGTCATACGTCATCGGTGAATCTTTGGGAAGCGACCCATGAGATCCCCGGATATGTTGGCAGTAAATTCGGTCATCGGACTATTCGAACACGTAAGTACCTCGTACTACGTTTATACCGATTTACAAGACAAGGTTGGCCTCTAGCAAAGTGCCATGCCTACCCAATTCTCCGAAAATATCCTTACAGGAATAAAGGATCTATATCAAGCGTAGTATACCGTAGTATTGCGTATTTCTGTCCAGTATCAGATGATCACATTCGAGGCCTGGGGCTGGTACAGTGTCTGCCCCGTACAAAGCATATATCGGATAACGAGCAATTAGTCTCTTTAAAATTGCATAATCATGACCAATTCATATTATCCCGACGGTTGCAACATTATATAGAGAGCTAGTTATGTATCTCTACGTGATCATCAACTCCATATGACTGGAGTGACACTTCCGTCTTGACATCACACCCAACACACTACGATTCTCGATATACCCAGAATTGGCATACACAGAAACTGGTTAAAGCCCTGGACGACCTCAACCAAAGTATATTGATTGTCGTATGCATTAGCGGTACAAGTCTCAGGTTAAGACCAAATACACCTAGCCTGATTTCGGACTTCCATAGACACGTAGTCATACTACCAATGGAATTCCGATGGGGTCTATCCACAACGAAGCTGTTTCCCGTACCATCGGTGAAACACAACCTCCTATTACACTTGCATGAGTATCCTATACCCAAATATATGAGAACTATACCGTTGTGCCCTCACAACGCGCACAAGTGTAAACTAGTCTTTTACACAATCATCAATGTCCAATCTCGATAATACTCTGACTAAGGATGTTTAATGATTTATCCTTCGTGCACTGATATTGTCTCATATCATTCTCCGTCCAGGAACAAATCATAGGGACCTCTCATCATTTATATATCTAGGTGATCTAATAACAAATGATAAGAGTGCAATCTTCTTTCTCACATAGTTAATTTGTACAACAACACCATGATCTGTACAAATAGTGACGCTATCGGTCATAATTGTCTAACAATATCCCACTTGGCCTATATCCAGTCACTCGAGTGCTTGACACCCGAACTATGTACTGTTCGCTTAAATTGCTGATGAAAGACTTTCGTCAGTGGATTTGCATGATTATCGTCTGATGCAATTTATACGATCATGACATCGCCACGATGTATGATCCGAACGAATCAGATGAATATCGAAGTATGTATATGGATCGTTGATGAGACCATTAATTCTTAAGCCTATGCTCAAGCCTAGCTCAGCTGCTAAAAGAACTATATCTAATCTAAATAGATATTAATCGACCCCAGAAGGCTTCTATTGCTGCTTCAGCTGCAGCAATAACCCGCATTTGTTGTTTATTCGGTAAAAGTATCTTGCTTGGAATATTTCCAGCTCACTGTACCGTTATTCAAATTGTATAGTACCGTTTGCGACTTTTAGTCGTCTTATCGGTTCGGAAACTTGCTACAGTGATCCCAGTCACTTCAAGTTCTCCATCTCCATAGTTTAAGACAGCATCCTTAGTTCTCTAAGAAACTAACGGATGTTCTTAACATCAATCCAGTGACTATCATTTGGATCGGCCTGATTGTGACTCCATATGCTCAAAGCATATGAGACACCAGGTCGCGTACATTTTTCAATGTATAATTTCTCAGAGAGTTCCTCGAAAGCCAAGCTTTCGCCGATTGTTTATGGGAATATCATTTCCAAGAAATGACATATTAGCATCAATATTTATAGGACAACCACTTTCAGTGTGCTCCCACTAATCCTCTTACATACACAAGAATCATTTCGTTTTTAATTAAATCATACTCCATTATGATTATATCAAAACGATAATTTCAAGAAACTAATGCTTGCTTCAATCCAAACATGGATTGAATAACCCGCAAACCTTGTTTTCTAGTTAAGGTACGACAAAATCAACAGGATGTTGTAAATATCCTCCTAAAGGTTTCCTTTTCAGGAAAGTGATTTTCTCGTTAAGCTGACATATTTCATCTATGAAACATGTAGCATAAGAAAGCATTATCCAAATGGATTTACCGTGGCAACATGTAAAAGGTTGAATCGAAATCAACATAATGTTGATAACAATACCTTTCCGCTAAAAGCCTAGCTTTATACGTTGGTATGTTGCCATCAATGTTTGTCTTCCTTGAAGACTTATAAGTACCAATAGGCACAATGCCTTGTGGTACATCAACTAGTATCCAAACTTGGTTGATATACATGGAATCCATTCCGGACTCATGACACTTTGTCATAATAGGGAGTCGATACCTTGTATCACTTCCTCATACGTAGTCAGTTGGTATACCTCAATAAGATAGACATCTTTATGAGGTGAGATCAGAAACCCATACCCTAGGTTGTTTTCTGACTCTCTCCGACATACGCGGTTCTTGTGTATTCGAAGATTATGGTATAGTTTCATCATTGATGAACTATATGTGTTCCATTAGGATTCGGTGCCTGGAATAGTATCACTCCGATTTTCATCGAGTTATATTATCCTCCCACTTACCTCTGCATATCGGTATTCCTCTCAGGAAAACCGCATGGTGAGCAACTATCTAATTGTTCTCTCGTGAGTTGTATAAGTACAATACTTATGGTATCCCTAGGATAGCCTACAATGGGTACTTATCCAATTTGGGTTTTAGTTTGGTATCATCCAAACATATGCCTAGCATTCCCAAATATCAGGAATGTGAAACCCGGTTTCTTTCCCGTTCAGATCTAATATGATATCTGTCAAACAGATTTTAATGGAACCTTATTCTAAATAAGTTCTGCACTGTTAATGCTTATCCGTTGAAGGAAATGGTAGCTCAAAGCGACTCATGATTAACCTTATCGTGTCCAACAAAATTCGGTTTATCCGTTCGGACACACCGTCAAACTGACGTGTTCTTGGAGGAGTCATTATTGAAAGAATACTATACTCTTTCAAGTATATTTGAAACTTATTGCTTAAGTATTTTCCATTACGGTCTTACCGTGACAGTTTAATACTTTAGCCGATCTGTTTGTCTATTTTGTGTCGAAACTGTAAAAGTTTCCGATTTGTGTTCTTCAAAAGAAACACATAACCATAACGCGATGCCACATCCGTAAAGATCACGAAATATTCATATCCACCTCTAGCCTAGCTAGACATGGGCCCACTTGCTACACTATGAACTAGGGCTAACAGGTCGGTGGCATTTACACTTTTACCAAGTAAATATTGTTTTAGGCACTTTGCCCAATAAACTAGATTCGTAGACTTTATTTGATTGGAATCAAATTAGTCCTAGTACCCACTCTTCGAAAGTGTGGATATACGATTCTTGTTTCATTGTGTCCCAGACATCAATGCCACAATCTAAGTTTCATCTGATCAAATCAGTTGAGCTATTTATTCGTCATGTTATATATTCGAGATTTATTTATATTCAAAATATAAATTCTTTTATTTCACATCAAATGTGTTTATCTCAATATCATCTTATATAATAAAACACTTTAGTGTTCTAGAATATAAAGGTTCACCCACAGCGGGTTAAACACTAATATGGAGATATTGTATCTAGTTAAACTAGTTACATTATAATAGTTTCCAAATTTAGGTACACATCCGATGGTAGTTCCTAAACTTAGGTATCTACGGATAAAACAGCGACTTTCATCCCGTTTCCAATTCGCAGATTAAATCTCTATTGAAGTCAGTATCCTGTTCAAAACAGATTCTGAACATCAATACATATATTTAATGTATCACACTAAGTATTTAAAATCTAATTTTAATACTAGTAGTGAACATAATTTTGACAAACATATTTGAAGTCAGAGCCTTGCTCGTTCTTCAATTCCTTAATGTCAGCTTTGTCCAAATGGTAGTCACGCTTCCGCGATCCCGTTTGCCACATCCAACAGACATTTTGGGATATGTCATTTATCTTCCCAGAAGATTATAATGATTTTGCCTTCGCCCGTTTCAATACTCCAGAAGCCTTTGGCCAAGCCATGGTTTTCTCGAATATCGAAGTAAGGTGCGCCTTGCGCTACTTGCCTAATTGCAAAGTTTGACTTTATCTCCATGAGAATAGTCATTAACCCTCCAAGAGTTAACTTTCGCAATTTTAGTACTTCTAAAATCTAAACATAGATTACGAAGATCCTTCAATTGTTTCATCATACTTTAAGGATCTAATCCTTAGTTGTGATTCAGAAATTAAGAGTCTACTTGACAAGTATAATGGATTAAGCACTTAAGTTCTCATCACATAATTCTTCCAAATATTATGCTACTATTTGCTTAACTTCGGGCATTAGGCTTAATTTATTATTTTATCAAATAAAATAACTTATTATTTTCCAGGACCATCCTGAAAATTTATTCCCAATTTTGAAAATTAAATCATTTAATTACATTTTCCCTAGGATTATGAATTAAACGTCAATCTTTCAATTTTATCTTGACTTTATAGTCCAACTATTTTAATCAATGATTAAGGTACCATTAATTATAATGATTATTGTAATCCAACTATTTTAATCAACTATAATTAATTAAATCAAAAATATTAATTATTATAATCCAATTATATAATCAAATAAAATGAATAGTTTGAATATATGTCCAACTATTTATAAAACAACAATTTAAACATTAGTCCAACTAACATTTATTCGTTTTGACGAGTGATATTGTTTGAGCGCATATGGCGAGTAATTGAACGAATATTGCAAATTCAATTCTTGCCTCCCACTATTTTTCGGCGAGCCTCTAACCCTCTATCGAGTACTCGGGAAACCGCGTTTCCTAGTGGGCTAGGATCCCGTTAAATATCGCACAATCTTGACTTTGGCCAACAAATTGTATGAAAATTAACTACGTAGATCTTTAAGATCGATTGGATCCAATCCAATTCCCAGATCCGGTAGGGGGACATCCAAGTCCGAAACATATATCTTATATATGCCAATACATCCAATGTATTACCTAACCTTTTTCCTCTGAATCAACTAGCCTTGGCTTTGGCACAACAAACTTAGTGATCCCAGTCAAGTGCGACCCATTGACCATGGAAAGCTTCGTAATCAATGTCGATGGACAAGAAGTGGTCTTGACTTTGGCCAACAAACCACAACTTGGACAAGACACTGATATAGAACAAAGCTCTCGTGATTCAAACACATCTTCGACAGAAAAAGGCCTTGAATTTGGCCAACAAACCAATGTCATCTTAGATCTTGAGTAAGAATCACTTAATGGAAGGAAAGACGCTTAATATATTGCGAGGGTTTTTCGCGTGCAAATTGGCAACCAATTTATTATCTTTGTTAAGGTCTCATCATCATACACCCTTAAACATGCATTCTAAACACATAATAAAGCGCATATGATAAAATAATAATGATATGCGGATGGATACTTTACACAATTGATCCTAGATCAAATCTCTCCCTTTCTCTCTCCCGCCAGCACAAATATTTCTTCTACCCGTTACACTACACTTCTAAAGAAACCTCATTTACATTGAGGGGAATAGGTGAGAAGAGAATACAAAGAATAGGAGGTGATAAAGATGGACACGCAGGTCCAATTAATAAATCAAATTTATTACAACAATTTCTAAAATTATCCACCCATTTAATATCCATCCGATATACATTATTCATGCATCACAACCATGTATTCACACAAGCATGTTATCAATCAATCTAATCAAATTAATAATCTGATAATTAGTGACCATCCAATGTTGAAACAACGATTTGATTTTGCTCGAGTCAAACTCGTTTTGCGAATAAATACTTAAAGTATGAATTATTGAATTAAATTAAATTACATAATTAAATCCAATTTAATACGTATTTAATTCTAATTCGCTATTTAATTCCAAATTAAATAACACACTTTATTTATAAACCTTTTACGACTTAAATTCCAATTAATCGTTACGGTGTCAAAGGCCGATTAACGTCCAACGTCAATTTAATTAAAGTCCAATGGGCTTTTAATTAATTTCTTGAGGCATGGACTTTTGGTCAACTCGGGTCAAACCGATAACCAAAGTCCAATCCGGGAATTACCCCATAAGCCTTTAAATCAATTTTGGCCTATTAGGCCCAATTAACTACAAAGGTCCATTAAGTCGCATTTGGGCTTTATGGATGCGGTTTTGGCCCCATTGGATCCAATCCAATTTTCCTTAACCCAACTTTGTACAACAAAGCCCATAAGCCCATTTACAACATTAAAGCCCAATTCACAAAATAGGCCCAATTATAATTAAATCACAAAAACCCAATTTCACAATTTATTTACCAAAGTGCATTAACACAATTAATTACCTAATTAACATTTCTAAAACATCAATTAACACAACTAATCATGCTCATCTAAATCAATTAGTGTCCAACACAATTTAATCAAAATCAAACCCAATTACATGCTCAAAGTCTCGGCATTTAGGGAAATTTCAAAATTTATTCGGTTTCAATCAAATTAAATCCGCAATCAATATTTCCCAATCGTTTCCAACTCATCCAATGATCAATGAAACAAAAATCACCAAGACTACATAAGGCATAACTCTCGGCCAAGCTCAAGATTTTAGGGAAATTTTGTTCCAAACAACATTTCATTAAATTGATCCAATCAATCTTAAATTGAACATGTTATAAACATACTAAATCATCAAATTTCATTAATTCATGCTCAAACACATTTTACCCAAATTTTAACCCTATGTTTGTTTTCATGCTTTTACTCGCTCTGATACAATTGTTGGAGTTTCTAGGTCCATAGGATCGAATAATAAAAATGAAACAAATGTGGGAATACAACGAGGGAGTTGCAGAATACTCACATCGATCGGTTGAGCGACGCTACGATGAACAAAAATCTGATTTTGCCCACTGCACTGCATTCGACAGTTCACTGCTCAAGCTTACTGGTTTGGCGCCATTTGAGGATCTTCTTCGAGCTCCAAGCTTCGTCAAATGGTTCCCGGCTCATGGGTGAACTTCCCTATCACCTTCGCATGATCCCGGAGTGTGCTAGCACTCTCGATTTTGCCACAAAAATCACACTTACTTCCCTACCATTTTCGGTACTGCCCAGCAAAACCAGAAAACAGAAACTTCACAGCCCTTGGGCGTGAATGATGAGAGAAAAGATAGGAGGAGAGAGAGATAAAAATGTGTGTTAGATTGAAAAAATGGTAAATGATTTCCAAAACCTATACACCAATTTTTCCCTCAAAAAATAAAGACATTAATGGCGTGTCAACCACACACATCAACTTCCCATCAATCATGAATAGTGACTGGCACCAATCACTCAAAGAGAAATACATCCATCACTAGATTGACGGATGATGTGACGCTAGAAGCGACTAGCGATTTGACGCTTGATTTGATTTTCCGCACTCGAATTCGAAATGCGAATGCGCTCACAAATAATCTCGGGCTCGGGTTCGCTAATTCCAAATTAATGAACTTTATGTTGCATCGTAATTAAATCTGATTTAATTAAATAATCATGCCAAGCATAATTACTATTCACGTCGCTAACGAATTAATTCTAAATTAATTCGTTCGCCCGAATTAAAATCTAATTTTAATTCCGCGTCGAAATCTAATTTCGTTTAATATACCGAATATATTAATTTACCGATTAATTCCAAATTAATCGTTATCTCTCTTTAAATGATATTTTATCCCAGATAAAATATATCCGTAATTAATCCCAGATTAATTTTCTCTGTCATTTAATTAATCCCAGATTAATTAAAAGTACGAGTCATACGTCATCGGTGAATCTTTGGGAAGTGACCCATGAGATCCCCGGATATGTTGGAGTAGTAAATTCGGTCATCGGACTATCCGAACACGTAAGTACCTTGTACTACGTTAATACCGATTTACAAGACAAGGTTGGCCTCTAGCAAAGTGCCATGCCTACCCAATTCTCTGAAAATATCCTTACAGGAATAAAGGATCTATATCAAGCGTAATATACCATAGTATTGCCTATTTCTATCCAGTATCAGATGATCACATGCGAGGCATGGGGCTGGTACAGTGTCTGCCCCGTACGAAGCATATATCGGATAATCATGACCAAGTCATATTATCCCGACGGTTGTAACCTTATATAGAGAGCTAGTTTGTATCCCTGCGTGATCATCATGTTAGACATTATGACCCATAACGTCACTGTTTTGTAAATGATATTGTATTATTGTACAAAATTAACTATGTGATAATTGAAATTGCCTTTTGCTGTTTTGTAAATTATTTACTTTGATATATTAATGGCAAAAGTCCATATGATTAGTTCCGTATTGAGATGATATGAGACAGTATCAATATTAAAAGGTTTAATCATTAAATATCCCTAGTCGGAGAGTATTATCGAGATCGGACATCGATAATGCGGAATAGACTAGTATTGCACTTGTGCACGTTGTGATGGACAACGGCATAGTTCTCATATATTTAAGTATTGGATACTTATGCAAGTGCGATAGGAGGTTGTGTTTTACCGATGGTACGGAAAACAGCTTCGCTCTGGATAGACCCCGCGGAATCCCATTGGTACTATGTATGCGTGTCTATGGGAGGCCGCATCAGGGTAGGTGTATATGGTCTTAACCTGAGACTTGCATCGCTAGTACTTGCGACAATCGGTAAACTTTGGTTTTGGTGGTTCGGGGCTTTAACCGGTTCTGTGTACACCTCTTCTTGGTTTATCGAGAATCGTAGTGTACTGGATGTGATGTCAAGATGGAAGTATCACTTCAGACATATGGAGATGATGATCAGGCAGGATACAAAACTAGTACTCTATAAAAGGTTGCAACCGTCGGGACAATATGACCAGGTCAGGATTGTCCGATTTAAAGAGACTAGTTGTTGATGTCCGATATATGTTTCGTACGGGGTAGACACATTTCCAGCCCCAGGCCTAACATGTGATCGTCCGATATTGGATCGATGTACGCGATACTACGATATACTACACTTGATAAAGATCTAATATTCCAATAAGAATATTTTTCTGGAATTGGGTAGGCATGGCGCTTTGTTAGAAGCCAACCTTGTCTTGTAAATCGGTTAAAAACGTAGTACGAGGTACGTACGTGTTCGGATTATCCAACGACCGTATTTACTGCCAACATATCCGGAGATCTCTTGGGTCGCTTCCTGAAGATTCACCTATGATATTTGATTCGAACTTTATTAATCTTGGATAATTAAATACGGAGAAACTTTATCTTGGATAAAATGCCTAATTAGGAGAGAGAACGATTAATTTGGAATTAATCGAAAAATAATATATTCGATATATTAAACGAAATTAGATTTCGATATTAAAATCGGATTTTAATTCGGGCAAACGAATTAATTTAGAATTAATTCGTTAGCGATGTGAACAGTAATTTCGCTAGGCATAATTATTTAATTTACGTCGCGACGGAAATTCGTTAATTCGAAATTAGCGAAACCGAGCCCGAAAGTGTTTGCGGACACATTCATATTTTGAAACGAGTGGGACCCGCAAATCACATCGCGAAGTCTCATCACTTGACACGACTAGTTGATGGATGTAACAAGTCACCTTTATTGGATGACACATTGTCACTATTCTCAATGTAAGTAGGTGAGGCCATTTAATGGCTTTTTGGGAGGGAAAACTTTTTCACCTTTTTGGAGGGATATTTACCAAATATATTTTGGTAATTATTATCACACTTCTCACGTTTTTGGAAAACACGAAAGTGAAAAGCAAAGGCATACCAAAAGCCTCTCTCCCTTTTCTTCTTGCTCACGCCGTGAGCTTCATTTGGGCAAGAAAAAATTGTTTTTTCATTCTCTCCATTTGCTAGCACAATGAAGGATCAAAGGAGTGTTAGGGAAACAACCTTGGAGCTTGGAATACTAAAAGACTTAAAGCTTCTTCTTCATTTCTCCTTGGCCGAAAGTTCCACCTTGAAGACTCAAGGATTTTCTTCATCATTTTTCGTCACAAGCTTTGTAAGTATGATTCCGCCATGCTTCAAGCTTTGCATATATAAATCGTGGTTTCATGGCTTATACTTTCTTTGGGACTAATAATAGAAACCAACAATGGTATCATGGAGCCATGTTTAAGCATGAAATACATTAGGGTTAATTTGGGAAAAATTGATTGAAGCATGTTCTTGAAATTTGATGATAAAGTATGCTTATATGTATGTATATATGATATTATACATGATCAATTTTGAGAAAAATGCATTGGATGATTTTCCCCAAAATTGTTGCTTTGGGCCGAATATGGAGAGGTCCTTGCTCTGAAGCATGTTCTTGTGAAATTGATGATAAAGTTATGCTTATATGTATGTAATATGATGTTATACATGATCAGTTTTGAGAAAAATGCATTGGATGATTTTTCCCCAAAATTGTTGCTTTGGCCGAAAATGAATGTTCTTGCACGGATTGTAATTTTTGTTTACAAGTTCATTAGATGACTTAAACCATATACGGGACTTAGATTAGTGATTCCGGATTGAAAAAAACAAATCGAACCAAAATCCCTCTTGGCTGAATGCAATTGGCATGTTAAAGGACTTATTTTTGTTCAAATAAATGTTGGACATGTGTTTGAACAAGTGATGATTAATAAATTAAATTGGTGTTTGGAAATATTTGGTTTAATGAATTAATCATGGATTTACACTTTAATTAATTGAATTTTAAAATTTGGAATATTAAAATTTAATTATGGGCTTTAATGTTTAATTGGGCCTTATGGGCTTGAAATTGATTTTATGGCATTTAAGGGTGATTCCTTATTTGGGCTTGGTAATTGGTTTGACCCACATTGACCAAAGCCCAAGCCTTAATAAATCAATTGAAAGCCCATCGGACTTTAATTAAACAAACATTGGATGTTAGTTGGGCTTGGAGACCCAATTAGATTAGATTTAGAATCTAAGTCTTTAAAGCACATTAAAAGTGTAAACATTTAATTTGGAATTAAATAAATTGAATTAGTATTGAATACGACTTAAATTGGATTTAACGGTAGTTCGATATAATTCGTGAATTCGTACCTTATGTACTTATTCTCAAACGAGTTGGACTCGCGCAAAATCAAACCGTTGTTTGAACATTGGATGATCACTTAAACAAAGACTAATTAATTGGATTTGATTGGTTGTGTAGCATGTCTTGATTGAATATATATGTATGTGATGAATGAATAGTGTATATCGGATGGATATTAGAAGGGAAAGGGTAATTTTAGAAATTATTGTAAATTTTGAATTTATAAATTGGACCTGCGTGTCCAGCCTTATCTCTTTTATCTCTTTGTATTCTCTTCTCACCTAATTCCCCTCAATGTAAATGAGGTTTCTCTTATTGTATTATGTAATTGGGTAGAAGTAGAATAGTGCTAGCGGGGAGGGGAGGGGAAAGTGAGTGATTTGTTCTAGGAACAAGTTGTTTTATATATCCATCCGTATATCACTATTAATTTACTTTACGCGCTTTATGATGTTTTAGAAGCATGCTTAAGGGTGTATGATGATGAGACCTAACAAAGATAATAAATTGGTTGCCAATTACGCAAAAATCCCTCAATCTATATTAAGCGATTATCCTTCTGTTGAATGATTCTTGTTCAAGATCCAAAATTGGCATTGGTTGTTGGCCAAAGTCAAGACCTTTGTCAAATGAGGATGTACTTGAATCATGAGAGTTTTGTTCCACATCGGTGTCTTGTCCAAGTTGTGATTTGTTGGCCAAAGTCAAGATCACTTCTTGTCCAACGACATTGATTACGAACTTTCCTTGTCAATGGGTCCCGCTTAACTGGAATCATTAGGTTTGTTGTGCCAAAGCCAAGGCCTAGATGATTCGGAGGATATGGTTAGGAAAATGTATTAGATACATTGGCATAAGTAATGTACATATGTTTTGGATTTGGATGTCCACCTAATCGGATCTAGGAATTGGATGGGATCCAATTGATCTTTGAGATCTACCTAGTTAAATAGCATACAGCTTGTTGGCCAAAGTCAAGGTTGTGTGTTATTTAACGGGATCCTAGCCCACTAGGAAATAGGATTTCCCGAGTTCTCAACAGAGGGTTAGAGACTTGATGAAAATAGTGGGAGGCTAGTATTGAATTTGCAATTTCGTTCAGATACTTAGCCTTACGCGTCTTTCAAAATTATTTCGTCTATTTATTAAAATTAGTTGGACTAATACATTGTTATTTTTTTTGTAACAGTTTGACTGTACCCATTTTATCGTTAACTAGATAGTTGGACTATCGTAGTTGAGATGGCAAGCAAGGGAAATGTCCGAGACATCATCATGGGTGACAATGTCTTTAAGGGCACAAACTTCGCTGATTGGGAAATGAACCTAAGGATAGTCCTTGGGGCTGAGAGGATGCTGTACACTATACAGATACCTCTCCCGCCTAAGCCCACTGACCCACTTGAGTGGAGTTATGGAAAACTCACAGTGATGATTGTGACACAGCTCAGGCTATTATGTTAGCTTCGATGACTCAGCACTTTCGTCGCCAGAATAGGGACTTGGATCCTTATAACATGATGGCTAGACTGCGAGATCTCCACCGCACCAACAAGCGGATGAAGAGGTACGAGTTGGTGAAGAAACTCTTCCGCGCCCGAATGACTGAAGGCGCATCAGTTGAGGCCCACGGGACTCAAATGATCGCCGATATTGATGAGTTGGCCAATATGGGAATAGTCTTGGAGGCTGAGCTGACCGTAGATTTTGATTTACAGTCACTTCCTGATTCTTGGAAACAAATCATAATCAACTACAAGTTGATGGACACGGATGACTCTCTTGGAGAGCTGTTATCCATCTTGAAGGAGTCTGAAAAAGAACTCCATAAAGGGGGCAAGCGCGAGGCGCACTATGCATCGACCTCTCAGGGGCCAAGGGCTGGGCCCAAAGCAACTGGAGGGGTGAGGAAGAAGAAACATAAGAAAAGGGTAAAGGCAAGTTGACAAAAGCTTCTGGGAAGCCAAGGAACAAGTCTCAAGATGTCTGCCTCAACTGCGGCAAGAAGGGTCACTGGAAACGTGACTGCCGAATGGGCAAGGGACACAGGGAGGATATCAAGGCAGGCAAGGCACTAGCCTCTGGTATGTTTGTTATTGAGATAAATATGACTACTTCTAGTTTTAAAAATTGGATTTTTGATTCTGGTTGTGCTGCTCATATATGTACTGATTTGCAGGATCTGCAGAATAGCAGGATGCTGGCTTCAGGGAGGTTGATCTACGAGTCGGAAATGGAACTCCAGTTGCTTTTTGGCTGTAGGGACTTTTGTTTGGAATTGCCCTCGGGGCATGTGCTTAAACTTTTGAACTGTTTTTATACCTAGTTTGACTAGGAATATCATATCTGTATCTTTGTTAACCCAGCATGGGTACACTTTTGTATTTAGAAACACTGGGTGTTATTTATATAAAGATGATGCAGAAATTTGCACTGCTGTTGCAAATAATGGCCTTTATATTTTGAATATAAATGAATCTCCTAAACATAAAATAACAAACAAAAGGCTCAAAAGGAGTAATCTAAAAGATGAGATGCAGCTTACATGTGGCATTGTCGTCTAGGACACATTAACAAGACTCGCATATCCACACTTTCGAAGAGTGGGTACTTGGACGGATTTGATCCTAATTCATATGATGTCTGCGAATCTTGTCTTTTAGGCAAAATGCCTAAATCACCTTTTAGTGGTAAAGGTGAACGTGCCACAGAACTGTTAGCCCTCGTTCATAGCGACGTATGTGGGCCCATGTCTAGCTAGGCTAGAGGTGGATATCATTACTTCGTAACCTTTACGGATGATGCATCTCGTTATGGTTATGTGTATCTAATGAGACACAAGTCGGAAACTTTTGAGAAATTCAAAGAGTTTCGACACGAAGTAGAAAAAAAAAACAGGCAAGAGTATTAAGACATTGCGGTCGGACCGTGGTGGCGAATACTTAAGTTATGAGTTTCAAGATTACTTGAAAGAATATGGTATTCTTTCACAGTGGACTCCTCCTGGAACACCGCAATTAAACGGTGTGTCTGAACGGAGAACCCGTACCTGTTAGACATGGTAAGGTCGATGATGAGTCGCACTGAGCTACCAATATCCTTCTGGGGATACGCATTCACATTAAACAGTGCAGTACTTATTTTGAATAAGGTTCCGTCAAAGTCTGTTGAACAGACTCCATATGAGATATGGACAGGGAGGAAACCAGGTTTCTCTTTCCTGAAGATTTGGGGATGCTGGGCATATGTTAAACGTTTGGAAGGTACCAAACTAGAACCCAAATCAGATAAATGCCTTTTCGTGGGATATCCTAGGGAAACCAAAGGATATTACTTCTATCACCCACAAGAGAACAAAGTATTTGTTGCTCTACATGCATTTTTCCTTGAGAAGGAATTCCTAGATGCAGTGGTAAGTGGGAGGAAAGTGGAGCTCGATGAAAATCGTAGTGATACTGTTCCTGGCAATGAATCAACGACGGAACATAAACAGACCATCTGGGATGAGTCTGTACCACAATCTTCATATACACAAGGACCGCGTAGGTCGGAGAGAGTCAGGACAGTACCTGAGAGGTATGGGTTCCTGATCTCGCCTCATGTAGATATTAATCTTATTGAGGATAATGAACCGGCTACGTATGAGGAAGCAATACAGAATATTGATTCCGCTTTATGGCAAGAAGCCATGAAGTCCGAGATGGATTCCATGTACGCCAACCAAGTTTGGACACTGGTTGATGCACCAGAAGGCGTAAAGCCTATTAGATGCAGATGGATCTTCAAGAAGAAGACCGACATGGATGGCAACGTGTAAACGTACAAAGCTAGGCTTGTAGCAAAGGGGGTATCGTCAACAATATGGTATTGATTATGACGAAACTTTCTCACCCGTTGCCATGATTAAATCCATTCAGATAATGCTTGCAATAGCTGCATATTTCGATTACGAGATATGGCAGATGGACGTTAAAACCGCTTCCTTAACGGAAACCTTTTGGAGGATGTTTATATGCAACAGCCTGACGGTTTATCATACCTAGACTTGCAAACAAGGTTGTAAGTTAAATCGATCCATTTATGGATTGAAGCAAGCATCACGGTCATGGAATCAGCGTTTTGATGAGATAATAAAAGAATATGATTTCGTGCAAAACGCTGATGACCCTTGTGTATACAAGAAGGTTAGTGGGAGAGCACTGACTTTTATTGTCCTTTATGTCGACGATGTATTGCTTATAGGCAATGACATTCCCATGCTAACGTCGGTAAAAGCTTGGCTTTCATTAAAATTCTCCATGAAAGATCTAGGAGAAGCAGCCTTTATTATGGGAATAAAGATCTACCGGGATAGATCTAGAAAGCTGCTTGGACTCTCCCAGAGTACATATATTGACAAAGTGTTGAAGCGATTCAACATGGATCAATCCAAGAGGGGATTGATGCCAATGTCACGTGGTATCCTTCTGTCTAAAGACATGTGTCCTAAGGCTAAAGAAGAGAGAGATAACATGAATCGAATACCGTTCGCCTCGGCAGTCGGATCGATCATGTATGCCATGATATGTACGCGACCTGATGTGTCATATGCTTTGAGCATGTGCAGTCGCTATCAGGCCGATCCAGGTGAATGTCACTGGATGGCAGTTAAGAATATCCTTAAGTATCTTAGACGAACTAAGGATGCTTTCTTAATTTATGGAGGTGGAGAACTTGAGGTATCTGGGTACACCGATGCAAGTTTCCAAACCGACAAGGACGACTTCAAGTCGCAATCGGGGTACATTTTTTGTTTAAATAAGGAGCAGTGAGCTGGAAATCTTCCAAGCAAGATACTGTTTCCGATTCAACAACAGAAGCGGAGTATATCGCTGCGTCAGAAGCAGCAAAGGAGGCAGTTTGGATCCGAAAAATTCCTAATCGGATTAGGAGTAGTTCCATTAGCAGCTGAGCCCGTGCCATTGTATTGTGACAATAACGGGGCTATAGCACAAGCTAAGGAACCGAGGTCTCATCAATGATCCAAGCATGTTCTTCGGCGTTACCATCTGATTCGGGAGATTATACATCGTGGCGATGTAAAAGTCGAGAAGGTCGCATCGGATAACAACATTGCAGATCCGCTGACGAAAGCTGTTCTTCAGCATGTGTTTGAACGACATATACATAGTTCAGGTATTAGATGCTTGAGTGACTGGCTATAGGCCAAGTGGGAGATTGTTAGACATTATGACCCATAGCGTCACTGTTTTGTAAATGATATTGTATTATTGTACAAAATTAACTATGTGATAATGAAATTGCCTTTTGCCGGTTTTGTAAATTATTTACTTTGATATATAATGGCAAAAGTCCATATGATTAGTTCCGTATTGAGATGATATGAGACAGTATCAATATAAAAGGTTTAATCATAGATATCTATAGTAGGAGTATTATCGAGATCGGACATCGATAATGCGGAATAGACTAGTATTGCACTTGTGCACGTTGTGATGGCACAACGGCATAGTTCTCATATATTTAAGTATTGGATACTTATGCAAGTGCGAGAAGAGGTTGTGTTTTACCGATGGTACGGAAAACAGCTTCGCTCTGGATAGACCCCGCGGAATCCCATTGGTAGTATGTCTGCGTGTCTATGGGAGGCCGCATCAGGGTAGGTGTATATGGTCTAAACCTGAGACTTGCATCGCTATAGTTTGCGACAATCGGTAAACTTTGGTTTTGGTGGTTCGGGGCTTTAATCGGTTCTGTGTACACCTCTTCTTGTTTATCGAGAATCGTAGTGTACTGGATGTGATGTCAAGATGGAAGTATCACTTCAGACATATGGAGATGATGATCACGCAGGATACAGAACTAGTACTCTATAAAAGGTTGCAACCGTCGGGACAATATGACCAGGTCAGGATTGTCCGATTAAAGAGACTAGTTGTTTGATGTCCGATATATGTTTCGTACGGGGCAGACATATTTCCAGCCCCAGGCCTAACATGTGATCGTCCGATACTGGATCGATGTACGCGATACTACGGTATACTATGCTTGATAAAGATCTAATATTCCAATAAGAATATTTCTGGAGAATTGGGTAGGCATGGCGCTTTGCTAGAAGCCAACCTTGTCTTGTAAATCGGTTTAAAAACGTAGTACGAGGTACGTACGTGTTGGATTATCCAACGATCGTATTTACTGCCAACATATCCGGAGATCTCTTGGGTCGCTTCCTGAAGATTCACCTATGATATTTGATTCGAACTTTATTAATCTTGGATTAATTACAGAGAAACTTTATCTTGGATAAAATGCCTAATTAGGAGAGAGAACGATTAATTTGGAATTAATCGATAAAATAATATATTCGATATATTAAACGAAATTAGATTTCGACGCGGAATTAAAATCGGAATTTAATTCGGGCAAACGAATTAATTTAGAATTAATTCGTTAGCGCGATGTGAACAGTAATTTCGCTAGGAATAATTATTTAATTTACGTCGCGACGGAAATTCGTTAATTCAGAATTAGCGAACCGAGCCCGAAAGTGTTTGCGGACACATTCGTATTTTTGAAACGAGTGGGACCCGCAAATCACATCGCGAAGTATCATCACTTGACACGACTAGTTGATGGATGTAACAAGTCACTTTATTGGATGACACATTGTCATTATTCTCAATGTAAGTAGGTGAGGCCATTTAATGGCTTTTTGGGAGGGAAAACGTTTTCACCTTTTTGGAGGGATATTTACCAAATATATTGGTAATTATTATCACACTTCTCACGTTTTTTGGAAAACACGAAAGTGAAAAGCAAAGGCATACCAAAAGCCTTCTCTCCTTTTCTTCTTATGACTGAAGTGACACTTCCGTCTTGACATCACACCCAACACACTACGATTCTCGATATACCCAGAATTGGCGTACAAAGAAACCGATTAAATCCTTGGACGACCTCAACAAAAGTATATTGATTGTCGTATGCATTAGCGGTGCAAGTCTCAGGTTAAGACCAAATACACCTACCCTGATTTCGGACTTCCATAGACACGTAGTCATACTACCAATGGAATTCCGAGGGGGTATATCCAGAGCGAAGCTGTTTCCCGTACCATCGGTGAAACATAACCTCCTATTACACTTTCATGAGTATCTATACCCAAATATATGAGAACTATGTCGTGGTGCCCTCACAACGCGCACAAGTGTAATACTAGTCTTTTACACGATCATCGATGTCCAATCTCGATAATGCTCTGACTAGGGATGTTTAAAGATTTATCCTTCGTGGACTGATACTGTCTCATATCATTCTCCATCCAGGAACAAATTATAGGGACCTCTCATCATTTATATATCTAGGTGATCTAATCATAAATGATTAGTGTGCAATCTCATTTGTCACATAGTTAATTTGTACAACAACACCATGATCTGTTCAAATAGTGACGCTATGGGTCATAATTGTCCAACACTGCTTTGTTCTACGTTACGAAATGACTCGGCTTCCTTCTATTTTGAAAAATAGTCTACTGTCACTACTATGAAACGATGTCCATTCGATGCGTGAGGTCAAATTTCTCCGATCATGTCAATTCCCCATGTTGAGAAATGCCATGGCTCTGAAATCCCGTGCAACTCTGTGTGAGGCAAATGGTTCATGTTATTGTGCGCTTGACAATCGTGACAATGCTTTACCAGCTTCGCGTAGTCAGTTTCCATGGTTGACCAGTAGAAGCCTTGTTTTACTATCTTGCGAGACAAATTCAATCTGTTCATGTGCGGTCCACATACTCCGGTATGCTACTCTTCCATTGCCTTCTGAGCCTCTTATTTTCTTAAATACTTCATTTGTATGCCATTCGCTTGTCTCTTGTATAGTTCTCCCTTCAAACTCACATACTGAGAAGCTAACTTTTGAATGGCTATCATGTTTTTCCTACTTGCTTCTTCCGGGAATTCCCCGCGTTCCAAGTATCGCTGAATATCATAGTACCAGGGTTTCCCATCGTCGACCTCTACTTTCTATCTCGTAAACAGGCCTGCTTGCTGTTTTCAACACTAGAGGTCTCATTACCAACTTTTCTGGATTTTTCCAAGTTACGGCTAGGGGTAGCTAACGCATCTGCCATTTGATTATCTTCCTGCAGCAAATGTTGGAATTTGCAATCGAGGAGGGCCTGTGCCAGATTCCTGAGGTGGAATAGGTAGGGTTTCAACCGTTCTTCCTTCATTCCCATTCTCCTTGCATCTGTCGGACTACCAACATCGAGTCTCCATAGACCTCCACGTTCTTAGCCTTCAAGGTTATCAATGCCGTTAGTCCGAAGGCGCATGGTTTATATTTGGCCATGTTGTTGGTTACTCTGAACATCAACCTCTTGGCCAAAGGCAAGGTTCTCCTTCGGGGGTTACTATTACGATTCATATCCCGGCTCCTTTATAGTTTACTGTGCCGTCAAAGTACATCTTCCATCATTGGACCGTTATTGCTTGGATCTCCTCGGGTGGGAATTCAAACTTGTATAGGTCTCATTCTATGGGTTGTAATGCTAAGAACTCCACTACGACTCGTCCTTTGATTACTTTAGAAGTGAGATACTTGATATCAAACTCTGTTAGCAACACCAACCATCTGCCTAACTTCCATACTAGCGAAGGCACCGAATGCAGATACTTCAAGGAATTCTCCTTCGCTACTACCTGGATCTTGTAAGATTGGAAGTAATGACATAATTTTCTGGACACCCCCACAACCGAACAGATCTTCTCTACATCTTGATAGCGGGATTCAAACGGAAGCATCTTTTTACTGATGTAGTAGACTGCATGATCTACCCCTGTCTCATCTGCTTATACCATCAACCCCTCTGCACTTCGGGTTCTATGGCCAAATATAGTACTAAGGGTTTGCCCGGTTTTGGAGGTTTCAAGACATAAGGTTTCACCAAGTACTATTCGATCTTGACGAAGGCTTCTTGGCATTGCTCATTCCATTTCACTGGTTGGTCCTTCCTCAGCAATTTGAAGATAGGCTCACATACTAATGTCAACTTGGTGATGAACCGACTGATGTACTGAATTTTCCCGAGAAATGCTCAAACTTATTTCTCTGTCTTCGGCGCGGGCATCTCGGTAATCGCTTTGATCTTCTCAGGGTCTATTTCTATCCTTCCCATTCCTACCATGTGTCATAGCAGCTTTCCTGACATTACCCTGAACACACACTTCTTGGGATTTAGTCGCAAGTTGTATTTTTCAACTCTTTGAATGAACTTCTCTAGTGCTTCTATGTGTCCACTTCTTGTTTTTCATTTCACCATCATGTCGTCCACATATACTTCAATCTCCTTATGCATCAAGTCGTGGAATAACATAGTGGCCATCCGTTAATAGGTGGCTCCTGCATTCTTGAGCCCAAACGACATCACCTTGTAACAATACGTACCCTACTTAGTGACAAAGGCTATCTTATGCTTGTCTTCTTCAGCCATAAGAACCTGATTATATCCCGAGAACCCATCTGTGAAAGAGTACATGGCAGATAAAGCTGCGCAATCAACCAGTGTGTCTATGTGGGGCAAAGGGAAATCATCATTTGGGCAAGCTTTGTTAAGGTGTCTATAATCCACACACATTCTAACCTTCCCATCTTTCTTCGGTACTGGCACAATGTTTGCCAACAACTCAGGGTACTTCACTACATCTAGAAATCCCACATCTATATGTTTATTGACTTCTTCTCTAACCTTCTCGGCCCACTCAAGTCTCATCCTTCAGAGCTTCTGCTTTACCAGCTTCATGTTCGGATAAGTCGGTATCGTGTGCTGGGCAATACTTCTATCCACTCTCGGCATGTCCTCGTAGGACCAAGCGAAAACTTTAGCATATTTGACTAACATCCCCTCTAATTTCTTCCGCTCCTCAGAGGTAGCCTCACTTGCAATTAAGACCTCATTGGGGCTTTCAAGCGTTCCAAGGTTAAATGCGTTTGTTTTGGTTGAGTTAATGTCAAATATGCTCATATCGTCCAAGTTGAAAGGAAGAGACTCAGATAAGTAAGTGAAATGAATGTCTTTATTATTAGCAAATGTAGGGGTACACTAAAGTAAATTAGGGAGATAGACGTCTTCATCCTCCACAGCCAGGTCTTCTTCGGTCTCCTTGCTCTCCTCTAGAGTCAAGATTTCCAGCTGCATCAGCTCTTCTTCCCACTTGTCTTACTCCTTTGCAACTTCTACTGCCAGTGGTTTCTCACCCATCACATCCTGGAAGATTTAAAATCCTGGTACCATGATCCCGTTGACTTCCACTGGTTCAGGCTCTCAATGATACCCCGTTGTTTTCACGAAGTATTATCTCAGCTTCAGTCATTTCTTTTTGGTCTTCGACTTATCATCGTCGGACTTGTATCCCAATCCCCTCCTGGTGGTTTGTCCCTTGGAGTTTGGCAATGCTCCTCCAACACTTGAACCTTTGCTCGGCTCGAACTTCATATTCTCTATGATCCTAGCCAATTTAGGATCCACCCCCTCCTCGAAGGTTGCTGACACTTGGAACCTTGTGAAAGGTTGTATCTCCAAAGCGGCCACCATATTGTCTACTTCAGCTCTAATAGTGATACTCTCTCCCCCCTACGGAAACTTGATGGCCTGGTGCAAAGTGGAGGGAAGGCCTCCAAGCTTATGAAACCATGGTTTCCCCAATAGCAAAGAAAAAATGGCCGGGCTATCAAGCACCGTTAACTCAGCATCATCATCAATTGGGCCCACTTTGACTATCGTAACAAAAATGCCCTCTACTCCCCGCTTGCTATCATCATACACATTGTGTTGGACAATTATGACCCATAGCGTCACTATTTGTACAGATCATTGTGTTATTGTACAAATTAACTATATGACAAGGAGATTGCACTATTTTCATTTGTGATTAGATCACCTAGATGTATAAATGATAGGAGGTCCCTATGATTAGTTCCTGGATTGAGATGATATGAGACAGTATCAGTCCTCGAAGGATTAATCATTAAATATCCCTAGTCGTAGTATTATCGAGACTGGACATCGATAATGCGGAATATACTAGTATTGCACTTGTGCGCGTTGTGGGAGCACAACAGCATAGTTCTCATATATTTAAGTATTGGATACTTATGCAAGTGTGATAGGAGGTTGTGTTTACCGATCGTGCGGAAACAGCTTCGCTCTGGATAGACCCCTCGGAATTCCATTGGTAGTATGACTATGTGTCTATGGAAGTCCGATATCAGGGTAGGTGTATTTGGTCTTAACCTGAGACTTGCATCGCTAATACTTACGACAATCAATATGCTTTGGTTTTGGTCGTCCAGGGCTTTAGCCGGTTCTGTGTACGCCTCTGCTGGGTATATCGAGAATCATAGTGTATTGGGTGTGATGTCAAGAAGGAAGTATCACTCCAGTCATAGTGGAGATGATGTCACGTAGGATACGGTACTAGTGCTCTTAAGTACTGCAGTCATCGGATATTATGACTAGGTCATGTATGTCCGATTATAGAGACTAGTTACCAGACATCCGACATGTGCTTCGTATGGGGCAGACACATTCCAGCCCCAGGCCTAGCACGTGACAATCCGATACTGGATTGCAATACGCAATACTATGTATACTACGCCTTACATAGATTCTATATTCCAGTAAGAATATTTCTGGAGAATTGGGTAGGCACGGTGCTTTGCTAGAAGCCAACCATGTCTTGTAAATCGGTAAGCACATGGTACGAGGTACGCACGTATTCGGATAATCCGATGACCGTATTTACTGCCAACATATTCAGGGATCTCTTGGGTCGCTTCCCAAAGATTCACCGATGACAATTGATTTAAATTAGAATTAATCTGGGATTAATTAAGAGAGATAATTAATCTGGGATTAATTAAGATGGAGAAAATTAATCTGGGATTAATTGAGGTATTATTTAATCTGGGATTAAATGTGTTCGAAAAGAGAGAACACGATTAATTTGGAATTAATCGGTAAGATAAATTTAATAGTTAAATTTGATTTTTCTATTTAATTTATTCGTATGGGCTAAAATTAATATATTGGATATATTAATATGAATTGGATTTCATTACGGAATTAAAGTCGGACTTTAATACGAACGAACGAATTAATTTAGAATTAATTCATAAAACGCATTCGTAATATATTTGCGAGGCATCGTTATTTAATTAAATTAGATTTAATTATTTAGCGACGAAATTTCGTTTAATCGGATTAAACGGAACTGAGCCGCGACAAATGTTCGTAGAGACTTTGAATTTTGAATTCAAATGTGGGGCCCACTTCACATGTGGTAGTTGGGAGGGTAGTTGACATTTATGCCAACCACCCCCATCCAACTACCTTGGAATGGTTTTGGTGAAACCATTTACCCAACTACCTTGTTTAGGTAAAAGGGTAAATTGGTTTTACCTAAAACTCTTCTCTCTCTCTTCACTTGTGTATGTTGTTGGAAATAATTACCAAGCCCCAAGATCAACAAGAACAAGCAAAATATATAAATACATGAATGAATTAATTGAAGTATGGCGGAATCATACTCACAATACTTGAAAATGGATGCTTAGATGATGTAAAAACTCCTCCTTGTGCAGTGAAGCTCTCGGCCAAGAAGAAAAGAGGGACTCCAAGTCGATTTTGATCCTTCCAAGCTCAAGGATTAGTTTCCCATATCACATATGTATGATCCCTTGAAGGTGCTAGCCTTTGTTGTGATTTTTGAATGCACAACTTCTTCAAATCTTGCCACAAAAATTGAAGAAATGGGAGAGCCCAAAACTGCATGTAGTTTCGGCAATGTGAGAGAGAAAAGTTGAATGATTTTTATTACAAAAATCAATTTATATTTATGCCATAATGTTTATTAAATTAATAATAAACTTATGACACAAATCATGCAATGGCTTAGAGTATCAAACACTCAATTTCCATACACAACCATTGAGTGCATTGTACACTATCTCCATGCAATGCATTAGAATTAAATAGCTATAATATGACCGTGTCATGTGGGCCCCACACGTTTCCAAATGAAAGTGGGCCCACGTGCACTCACGCGTTCGTGTTTGATATTCCGAAATACCGAACTTACGTCGCGACGTTAATTAAATCGAATTTAAATAAATACTTGCGCCTAGCGAAATTATTATTTACGTCGCTAACGAATTAATTCTAAATTAACTCGTTTGCCCGAATTAAAATCTAATTTTAATTTCGTGTCGAAAATCGAATTTCGATTATTATATCGAATATAATAATTTACGATTAATTCCAAATTAATCGTTCTCTCTCTTTTTATAGTACTTTATCCAAGATAAAGTCTCTCCGTAATTAATCCAAGATTAATCGAGTTTGAATCATACGTCATTGGTGAATCTTCGGAAGCGACCCAAGAGATCTCTGGATATGTTGGCAGTAAATACGGCCGTCAGATTATCTGAATACGTACGTACCAAGTACTACGTTTTTACCGATTTACAAGACAAGGTTAGCCTCTAGCAAAACGCCATGCCTACCCAATTCTCCAGAAATATTCTTATTGGAATATAAGATCTATAACAGGCGTAGTATACCGTAGTATAGTGTATATCGAACCAGTATCGGATGATCACATGTAAGGCCTGGGGCTGGAGATGTGTCTACCCCTCGTACGATACACATATCGGACATCAAGCAACCAGTCTCTTTGAATCGGATAATCCTGACCTAGTCATATTATCCCGATGGTTGCAACCATTATAGAGACTAGTTCTGTATCCCTCGCGATCATCATCTCCATATGTCTGAAGTGATACTTCCATCTTGACATCACACCCAATACACTACGATTCTCGATAAATCCAGAAGAGGTGTACACAGAACCCGTTTTAAAGCCCTGGACCACCAAAACTAAAGTTTACCGATTGTCGTAAGTACTAGCGATGCAAGTCTCAGGTTAAGATCATATGCACCTACCCTGAAGAGGACTCCATAGACACGCAGACATACTACCAATGGGATTCCGCGGGGGGTCTATCCAGAGCGAAGCTGTTTTCCGTACCATCGGTGTAAAACACAACCTCCTACCGCACTTGCATAAGTATCCTATACTTAAATATATGAGACTATGCCGTTGTGCCCTCACAACATGCACAAGTGCAGTACTAGTCTATTCCGCATTATCGATGTCCAATCTCGATAATACTACGACTAGGGATATTTAATGATTAAACCTTTATGGATTGATACCGTCTCATATCATCACAATCCGAACTAATCATAGGGACCTTTACCATTTTTATATCAAAGTAAATAAATTACAAAACGGTAAAAGGCAATTTCATTACTACATAGTTAATTTTGTACAATAATACAATATCATTTACAAAATAGTGACGCTATGGGTCATAACTGTCTAACAATCTCCCACTGGCCTATAGCGAGTCACTCAAGCATCTAATACCTGAACTATGTATTGTCGCTCAAACTTTTCCGAGGAATTATTTTCGTCAGCGGATCTGCAATTGTTTCCTCTGATGCGATCTTTTCGATCTTCACATCGCCACGATGTATGATCTCTCGAATCAGATGGAAATAGTCGAAGAACATGTTTGGATCGTTGATGAGACCTTGGTTCCTTAGCCTGCGCTATGGCCCCGCTATTGTCACAATACAATAAAACGGGGGCTCAGCTGCTAATGGAACTACTCCTAATCCAACTAGGAATTTTCGGATCCCAAACCGCTTCTTTTGCTGCTTTCAGCTGCTGCAATGTACTCCGCTTCAGTTGTTGAATCGGCAACAGTATCTTGCTTGGAAGATTTCCAGCTCACTGCTCCGTTATTCAAGCAAAATATGTACCGGTTTGCGACTTGAAGTCGACTCTGTCGGTTTGGAAACTTGCATCGGTATTTACCTAGATACCTCAAGTTCTCCATCTCCATAGATTAAGAACAATCCTTAGTTCTATTGAGATACCTAAGGATACTCTTAACCGCCATCCAGTGATCCTTCCTGGATCGGCCTGATATCGACTACACATGCTCAAAGCTAGGACACATCAGGTCGTGTACATATCATGGCATACATGATCGATCCAACTGCCGAGGCGAACGGAGTCCGACTCATGTTGTCTCTCTCATCTTGTGTTTTAGGACACATGTCCCTAGATAGATAGACGCCATGTGATGTTGGCAACAGTCCCCTCTTGGACTGATTCATGTTGAATCTCTTCAACACTTTATCAATATATGTACTCTGGGAGAGTCCAAGTAGCCTTCTAGATCTATCCCGGTAGAGATCTTTATTCCTAGAATAAAAGCTGCTTCTCCCAGATCTTTCATGGAGAATTTCAATGAAAGCCAAGCTTTCACCGACGTTAACATGGGAATGTCATTGCCTATAAGCAATACACTCGTCGACATAAAGGACAATAAAAGTCAGTGCACTCCCACTAACCTTCTTATATACACAAGGATCATCTACGTTTTGAATGAAATCATATTCTTTTATGACCTCATCAAAACGTTGGTTCCATGACCTCGATGCTTGCTTCAGTCCATAAATCGACCGATTTAACTTACAAACCTTGTTTGCAAGTCTTGGTACGATAAAAACCGTCAGGTTGTTGCATATAAACATCCTCCAA
>SKCR01054529.1:0-29786 GCA_019454045.1 Zanthoxylum bungeanum | reverse complement strand
TGATTGGATAGTTGGACTATAGCAATCAAGATTCTAAAGATTAGTGTTTAAAACTAATCCTGGGTGAAAATGTCTTTAAACAGGCTTTAATTTTCAGATTGGAATAAAACTTCAGGATAGTCGTGAACTAAGAAGTTACTTCTTTAAATTTATAGAGAAACATCTTGGGCCTAAGCCCGAGTTGAGCAAATAGTAGAACATGATCTTGAAGATTCATGTGATGACAACTTTATGATCAATCCATTATGCTTGACCGCAATGACACTTTAAATTCCGTCATCAAAATTAAGGATTAGATCTTGTACCATGATGATGAAATAAGATCTTCATAGATTTATTCTTAAATCTTAGAGTACAAATTTTCAAAAGAACTCTTTAGCTCATGTATGTCAGAGGGTACATCGTCGAGCACTAGGTGTCGCAGATGATTTGCTGACATCGATCAGCTAGGTGTAGCTGGGCATGTCCTACTTGGTACCTACTTGGCCGAGACTACAAGGATTTGATATTTAGTCTCTCCCGAAAGCTGGGGTGGTTCATGATGAATCAAATAAACTCGTGGAGAGTTGAAGGCTATGCTTCTAGGAGGCAGAGCCAGAGCTTCTAAAAAGGGGCAAAGGCAAAATCATCACAAGTCCTTCTAGGAGACAAATGACATAATCCCAAAATGTCTACCTAAACTGTTGGCAACGGGGTCACTAGATGCGTGACTGCCTATGGACAAGGCAGACATGAGGAGTAAAAGAGGGGCAAGGCTCCGGCTTTAAAATGTTTATACTAGATGTGGTAGCATAAGATATGTAATGAATGCAATAATCTGCTGATGATTAGGATACTGACCTTCAATTGAGATTGATCTGCGAATCGGAAATGGGACGAGAGTCGCTGTTTTAATAACCTAGAAATCCTAAGTTTAAGAACTACCCTTCGGGTGTGTACTTAAATTAAGAAATTGTTTAATAAAATGTAACTAGTTTGACTAGAAACATGAAATCTCTATATCAGGGTGTAAACTCGTTCGGGGTATACCTTATATTCTAGAACACTAAAGTGTTTGTTTTAATTTTATAAACAGGATGTAAAAATTGGATAAACACATTAGATGTGAATAACAGAGTTATAGATTGGAATATAAATGAAGCTCAAACATATAACATGACAAACAAATAGCTCAAAGTGGAATTAAGCAATGAGACTTATTTGTGGCATTGTTTGTCGGGGACACATTAAACAAGACTCGTGAAGGGTCTGATAGGGGTGAATAATCCGGTAACGCAGCGGAAGCGGTGAAAATCCGATTTTCAGATTTCAAAACTTTTTCTCGGATTAATTAAATAAACATATTTATTTAATATTCCAATAATCAAATAATGAAAATAAATTCAATAAAATCAAATTCAAGTGAATTTACCAAATACCCTTGTGGTATTTTGTCCGTTTTAGTCCGAAATTGATCCAATCAATTTTGAATGATTCTAAATCATTTCTAAGATGAACTTATGATGTTCAAAACATCAAAACACCAAAGCACACAAAAAACCCCCAATTTCCTCACATGCCGAGAGCACCATTTGGTGGGCATATTGACCATTTGGTCATTTCATGCTCAAAACTCATCCAAATGAAATCCAATCAACATGAAACTTTGCATGCATCTATACACACACCCAATGCTCAACATATATGAAAACCCCCAAATTTGAATTGGTTATAAACCCTAATTTTTCAATTTCCACAAATTGGACAAATTGGACTTAATACATTAAATCAATTACTTCAATCATCAATCTTTCATCCAATTCAAGTCTCAACACAATGAAACAACTCAAGATCAAATCTAGGTCATTTAAGAGTGGGTCAACAACTCTAGAATAGCAACATGGTTTCATAAACCTTAAAAGAATACATATAACTACACTAGTTACATTCTTTGTTCATCATACATGCTCAACACTTCTAAACAAATTTCCATCATCAAAAACCACAAGAAATAAAGAAAAGAATAACTTAAGAAACTCATGAGAGGTAGCCTAGATCATAAGGAACAATTCCTCTCTAATAGTAAGTTTAAGAAACTTACAAAATCCAAGCTTTTCTTTGGTTTTTCTTTTCTTCCTTCACTTTCTTCTTTGCTTTCTTCAATGGAATTTTGTTTGTGATAAAGTGTATTAGGTTAATGAAATGAAAAATGAAAAACAATTTATACTTGCAAAAAAAGTGCCTTGGCCGAAATTTGCATACCAAATGCAACAAATTGTATTTCAATTTCATTTCATTATTAGTAAATCAACTTGCATAAATATCTTTTATAACCTTTATTAGATATTTATTTTGGTCACAATTGCAACTAATGTCATTTACTTTAATTATCCTAACATAAGATATTTATATTTTAATTAATTTAATCATTTAACAATTAAATAATTAATTAATTAATCAAATACAAATATATTAAATATATGTATAATATTTACATTAAATATTAAAAACATATATTCATTTAGGAAATAAGTCAAATAACTCATTTTGACTATTAATTAATGTGTATTTAAATTAATCAAGTATTAAATGTAAATACACAATAATTAAGTAAATGACTATCTAGTGTCTTTAGCATGTATCTTGCGTTTAACCATTAAACGACTTTATAAATAATCAATATTATTTATTTATGTTGCTCTAGTGCTCAACGAGTATGTTTCATTATTGAGACTCTCTAGGTTCAGGTATATCCGTCACGAAATCAAATTTCATGTCCATAATCTATCCACCCGTAGATTATGACGATCACGGATAATCTCGCTAAACCATACAGGTCGAGGTCATCGCAAATGTATAATTCCTCCGTCACAGGTATCCGGATAAATCCCAGAGATATAGATGTAAACGTCAAATCTCTATCGGGATTATCCAGTCGACTATTCTATTAGCAATCTCAAAAGAATGTTTAGAACTAGCTTCTAAACTTACCACGGGCCCATGGTTTTATCTGATTGCTAATCATATGGACTACCTATGCTCTGGTACACAGAACTGACGGATCCTATCTTGATACACATAGGACACCCTGAGGATCTATCTACACCCAACGAACAGGCGGAGGTCTGATCTAAATAGATCGGTGACGTGACTGCCGTCTAAGTGTAGAAGATGTCTCATGTGCCCACAATGGCATCTCAAGTCTAAGAATCACAAGTGCTACTCAACCCAAGAAGATTCTTATTGACGCTGGTGTACCATCCATTAAGAATCTTCGGTGAGTCGTTCAGTGTTTATCCGCTATAAACACCTACACGTCTATACTAGTCTCCAAGACTAATGGTTCATTGAGAAACCATTGGAATCATATATTCCAGTATACGACATGTACCGGTCTCAACGGGTTTACTATACTGACCAAGTAGTGTAAACCTTGACCAGGAACTGTCTGAGAATGACAACGTCATGATACGACTCAATGTCCGTTGCGACGCTTTTGCAACTGTATCATGACTAATCATTCTAGGGTCATTACGTCTTTACCATATAAAAGATTAGATTATATTATAGAAACTGCATATATTATTACTAATAATAATGTTTTACAGAAGTATTTAACAAAAATAACCGGGAATTGGCGCTCTGAGCACCAACCCCTACAAAATCTCCCACTTGCTCTAGTGCCAATATCGATTGTATCTAATACCCATCGACTCCACGTGTTTATCAAATAACTTCGGAGGTATGGCCTTCGTCAGCGGGTCTGCTACGTTGTCTTCACTCGGTACCTTGCACACGACAATATCCCCTCGCGACACGATCTCTCGAATGATGTGGTACTTGCGTTCCACATGCTTCGACTTCTGATGCGCCCTCGGTTCCTTTGCTTGCGCAATGGCTCCAGTATTATCACAGTATAACGGAATCGCATTCTCGATACTTGGGACAACTCCCAATTCTGTGATAAAGTTCTTTATCCACACAGCCTCTTTTGCGGCTTCAGAAGCTGCAATATATTCCGCCTCAGTGGTGGAATCAGCTGTAGATCCCTGTTTGGAACTCTTCCAACAAACTGCACCTCCGTTAAGGGTAAAGACAAATCCAGATGTAGACTTTCTATCATCGGGATCCGATTGAAAATCGGAGTCTGTATACCCGTTAACCTGCAGTTCGTTTCCTCCATATATTATCAACTTATCCTTAGTACCTTTAAGATACTTTAGGATATGTTTAATGGCCATCCAATGGTCATTACCTGGATTGGACTGATATCGACTAGTTACGCTAACAGCGAAACTGATATCAGGCCTCGTACATAACATGGCATACATTATGCTACCCAAACACGAAGCATAAGGTTGGTTAGACATTCTAACCTTCTCATCTTCTGTTTGTGGACACATCTTCTTAGAAAGATGAATCCCATGTCTGAACGGTATGTTTGCTGTCTTACAGTTACCAAAACTATACCGTTCCAAGATCTTATCTATGTACGTTGATTGGGATAACCCAATCAGCCTCCTTTGTCTATCTCGATAGAGTTTTATCCCTAAAACATAGGAAGCTTCTCCCAGGTCCTTCATGGAGAAATTCTTACAGAGATATGCTTTAACGCTTTGTAACATACCTAAATCATTCCCAATGATTAGGATGTCATCAACATACAGGACTAAAAATACGACCATGCTCCCACTGGCCTTCTGATACACACAGGATTCTTCCGAATTCTTAAGAAAACCAGACGATCTGATAATCTCGTCGAATCGAAGATTCCAACTTCGTGAAGCTTGTTTAAGTCCATAAATGGACTTCTTAAGCTTACAAACCATACCCGAGGTTTGGCTGGATGTGAAACCTTCCGGCTGTTCCATATAGATTTCTTCATCAAGAAACCCATTTAGAAAAGCCGTTTTGACATCCATTTGCCAAATCTCGTAGTCATGATACGCAGCTATAGAAAGCAAAATCCGGATAGACTTAAGCATTGCTACCGGCGAAAAAGTTTCATCGTAGTCGACGCCAGGTCGCTGCGTGTAACCTTTTGCTACCAGTCGGGCCTTGTAAGTTTCAACCTTACCGTCAGGCCCGCGCTTCCTTTTGTAAACCCATTTACAACCGATAGGAACAATTCCTTCGGGAAGCGGAATCAAGTCCCAAACTTGATTTTCATGCATTGAATCTATCTCGGATTTCATGGCACTTTGCCATTTCACGGAGTCGATGTCCAACATCGATTCTCTATAGGTGAAAGGATCGGTCTCTTCAACTAAGAGAACATCCAGACTCTTTTCTTGTATCAAATACAAGCGTTCAGGAGGTCTAGATACCCTTTCCGACCTACGGAGTGTGTGTGTTGAAGGTCCTTCATCTACTTGAACTTCAGGTTCCTCCGTTGGTTCGTTGTTTTCAGGTTGGACTTCATCAAGTTCAACCCTTCTATGATCACTACCTTCTGACAAAAATTCTACTTCTAGAAATTTTGCGAAGCGAGCTACGAAGACATTTCGATGCTCGGTATCATAGAACAGATATCCCCTCGTATTTGAGGGATATCCAACAAACCTAAACTTTTGCCCTCGAGGCGAAAGCTTACTTTGCTGAGTCACCCTGACATAGGCAGGACAACCCCAAACCTTAATATAATTAAGATTCGGTCTCCTACCGAACCATATCTCATACGGTGTCGTAGGAACAGCCTTTGAAGGAATCTTATTCAAAAGATGTGCGGCTGTTAAGAGACAGTAACCCCATAAGTAATAGGGCAAATCTGTGAAACTCAACATCGATCGGACCATATCCAATAAAGTCCGATTTCTCCTTTCAGATACACCATTGTGCTGTGGTGTACCTGGAGGAGTATATTGAGCGAGAATCCCATTCTCCTTCATATAATCCATGAACTCACCACTCATATATTCGCCGCCTCGATCTGATCGAAGGCATTTAATATATTTACCAGTTTGTTTTTCTACTTCATTTCGGAACTCTTTGAACTTTTCAAAGGTTTCCGATTTATGTCGCATCAAATACACATAACCGTACCGTGACAAATCATCGGTAAAGGTAACGAAGTACGAATAACCACTGTGAGCAGTTTGACTTAGTGGACCACATACATCAGAATGTACGAGTTCCAGTAAGTTATGGCACGGTGTCCAACACCAGAAAATGGGGCCTTGGTCATTTTACCCTGAATACAGGATTCACAAGTTGGATAGGATTCAATGGTAAGATCTGATATCAAACCATTCCTAACCAATTGGGTAAGGCGTTTAACGCCAATGTGACCAAGTCTCATATGCCAAAGTTCAGTATTATTAATTACAGGTAATCTACGTTTATTAACTCCAGTATTTAATATATCTTTTGAAGTTTGCAATGTATAATGACCATGCTGGTTTGGACAACAAAGGATCTGAATATTATTTCTATCATATAAATACAAAGAACTATTCTTAATATTCATACAAAATCCTTCTGTATCAAGTACAAAAAGTGATATAATATTAGCGACACATCCCGGTACAAAATGACAGTCATGTAACAAAAGTGTCCCATTCGGCAATGAGATCTCGCATACTCCCACTGCAACTGCATCCAAAGAGTCTCCACTCCCGAACCGCAACTGCATCTCCCCTGGCTTCAGCCTCCTACTTTCCTTCAGCACCTGCAACGAATTGCAAATGTGAATGGGACAAGCAGAATCTAAAATCCAGCTGGATGTAACGGCTTCACAAGCCAAAGATAAATCAATAACTGGAAAAATAAAAGTACCTGATGTAGATGCTCTGTCTCTCCTCACTTGGGCAATGTAATCAGGACAGTTCCTTTTCCAGTGCCCGACCTTTGCCGCAGTGGTGGCATTTGTCTTCAGAAGCCCTTTTGGGCTTGGCTATCTTCGCCTGCTGTGGAGGACCGAAGGCCTTCTTCTTCTTCCCTTTCTTCTTCTTTCCCTTGGACATTCCTTGGGAAGAAGCAGACAGAGAAGTAGATCTAGGTGGGCGAGTCGGTACTCCCTTCTTCAGATCCTCTTCTGCCGTGAGCAACATCCTATGTAGCTCCTGGTAGGTGCAGACTGTCCCGTGCATGTTGAAGTACATCACAAACTGGCGGAATGAAGCTGGCAGAGAACCAAGAATGACACTCCTACCGAGAATGTCATTTAGGATGAGATTATGTTGCCTCAATTGATCGATCAAATCGATCATTTGAAGAACATGTGGGCTAACACTTTGCCCCTCATCCAGACGCGCATGGAACAGTTCCATGGCGACCTTGTGAACAATAACCTGTTCCTGGTTCTCGAACGATTGTCTTAATCGTGTTATCATACTATAGGAATCTGATGTTCCATAGTATTGTTGCTTGAGTTTCGGAGAGAGCGAACTAAGGATGTATGATTTAACCCTTAAATCATCATTCTTCCAAGCTTCAAAAACTTGGCGTTCCTCCTCTGAAGCATCCTCACCCACTGCAAGGGGTAAAGGACCCTCAAGAACATAACCCAACTTTTCGGAATCGAGGACAATCCTCAAATCCAATTCCCAGTCCGTAAAGTTCTCAGCGCCTTTTAGTTTGTTCGCATCTAACATACGCGCAAACTGGTTTGTGGATTGACCCGCCATCGCAAATCTATCATATAGATCACGAAAAACGGTTAGCAGAATTAAGCAGTTTCATATAATATCAAAAGCATAAACTAGATCATGGATTTTTAATCTAATATGCCCCTCCCACTAAATCATGCAATACTGTAATCCCAAAACAGAATACAAATATTTAATAATTAAATTAAATATAAATAGTGAAAGGTGGATCCCGTGAATATATTTCAGCTCACAGCACAGCAGAGGCACGGTCTCGCCTACGTATATTCATCAGGTAGACAACTCATTTGTCAATCACTCAAAAGTGACTCCTAAGTATCCGGTCCTGGCCGTTTCTCGTTGTCGCTGCGAAGGCAGGCCCACAAGGAGACGTACCAAGGTAATACTCGTCAATGATAAACTCAAGTTACTTACGTAATCCTGACAGCTAGGGCACGTTCAGAATTCCGCTTTTACTTGAATTTATCTAGTATCTAATATACATCCGGTATAAATAAATCTTTATCGGCTACACCCCTCACACACAGCAGAGGCACGGTCTCGGATGTAGTCACAAAGAGATATTCATAAACCGTATTGACAAGACGGACCATATAACATGCATCAAATACAAATTACATTTAAACCTTATTATTAGGGATTTTCCGCTAAGTGTCATACACCCTAAATCTAATCAAATTAGTTCCTAATAAGCATGCATAAATCAAGAAAACATGATTAAACATTGATTCAATGTAGGCTAAGCATTTTAAGTGGCCTAGAATCAGACTCGCTCTGATACCATTTTGATGGGGTCTGATAGGGGTGAATCCGGTAACGCAGCGGAAGCGGTGAAAATCCGATTTTCAGATTTCAAAACTTTTTCTCGGATTAATTAAATAAACATATTTATTTAATAACCCAATAATCAAATAATGAAATAAAATTTCAATTGAATCAAATTCAAGTGAAATTACCAAATTACCCTTATGTGGTATTTTGTCCGTTTTAGTCCGAAATTGATCCAATCAATTTTGAATGATTCTAAATCATTTCTAAGATGAACTTATCATGTTCAAAACATCAAAACACCAAAGCAAAAAAAATCCCCAAATTCCTTCACAATGCCGAGAGCACCATTGGGGGCCAATATTGACCATTTGGTCATTTCATGCTCAAAACTCATCTTAATGAAATCCAATCAACATGAAACTTTGCATGCATCATATACACACCCAAATGCTCAACATATATGAAACCCCCAAATTTGGAATTGGTTATAAACCCTAATTTTTCAATTTCCACAAATTGGACAAATTGGACTAATACATTAAATCAATTACTTCAATCATCAATCTTTCATCTATTCAAGTCTCAACACAATGAAACAACTCAAGATCAAATCTAGGTCATTTAAGAGTGGGTCAACAACTCTAGAATAGCAACATGGTTTCATAAACCTTAAAAGAATACATTAACACTACACTAGTTACACTCTTTGTTCATCATACATGCTCAACACTTCTAAACAAATTTCCATCATCAAAAACCACAAGAAATAAAGAAAAGAATAACTTAAGAAACTCATGAGAGGTAGCCTAGATCATAAGGAACAAATTCCTCTCTAATAGTAAGTTTAAGAAACTTACAAAATCCAAGCTTTTCTTTGGTTTTTCTTTTCTTCTCTTCACTTTCTTTCTTTGCCTTTCTTCAATGGAATTTTGTTGTGATAAAGTGTATTAGGTTAATGAAATGAAAAATGAAAAAAAACAATTTATACTGCCAAAATTGTCTTGGCCGAATTTGCATACCAAATGCAACAAATTGTAATTTCAATTTCATTTGCATATTAGTAAATCAACTTGCATAAATATCTTTTATAACCTTTATTAGATATTTATTTTGGTCAACAATTGCAACTAATGTCATTTACTTTAAATTATCCTAACATAAGATATTTATATTTTAATTAATTTAATCATTTAACAATTAAATAATTAATTATTAATCAAATACAAATATATTAAATATATGTATAATATTTACATTAAATATTAAAAACATATATTCATTTAGGAAATAAGTCAAATAACTCATTTTGACTATTAATTAATGTGTATTTAAATTAATCAAGTATTAAATGTAAATACACAATAATTAAGTAAATGACTATCTAGTGTCTTTAGCATGTATCTTGCGTTTAACCATTAAACGACTTTATAAATAATCAATATTATTTATTTATGTTGCTCTAGTGCTCAACGAGTATGTTTCATTATTGAGACTCTCTAGGTTCAGGTATATCCGTCACGAAATCAAATTTCATGTCCATAATCTATCCACCCGTAGATTATGACGATCACGGATAATCTCGCTAAACCATACAGGTCGAGGTCATCGCAAATGTATAATTCCTCCGTCACAGGTATCCGGATAAATCCCAGAGATATAGATGTGAACGTCAAATCTCTATCGGGATTATCCAGTCGACTATTCTATTAGCAATCTCAAAAGAATGTTTAGAACTAGCTTCTAAACTTACCACGGGCCCATGGTTTTATCTGATTGCTAATCATATGGACTACCTATGCTCTGGTACACAGAACTGACGGATCCTATCTTGATACACATAGGACACCCTGAGGATCTATCTACACCCAACGAACAGGCGGAGGTCTGATCTAAATAGATCGGTGACGTGACTGCCGTCTAAGTGTAGAAGATGTCTCATGTGCCCACAATGGCATCTCAAGTCTAAGAATCACAAGTGCTACTCAACCCAAGAAGATTCTTATTGACGCTGGTGTACCATCCATTAAGAATCTTCGGTGAGTCGTTCAGTGTTTATCCGCTATAAACACCTACACGTCTATACTAGTCTCCAAGACTAATGGTTCATTGAGAAACCATTGGAATCATATATTCCAGTATACGACATGTACCGGTCTCAACGGGTTTACTATACTGACCAAGTAGTGTAAACCTTGACCAGGAACTGTCTGAGAATGACAACGTCATGATACGACTCAATGTCCGTTGCGACGCTTTTGCAACTGTATCATGACTAATCATTCTAGGTCATTACGTCTTTACCATATAAAAGATAGATTATATTATAGAAACTATATAGAAACTGCATATATTATTACTAATAATAATGTTTTACAGAAGTATTTAACAAAATACAACCGGGAATTGGCGCTCTGAGCACCAACCCCTAAACCCGTATATCAAACAATTTTGAAGAGGGATACGGGACGGATTTGATTCTATTCAAATGAATGTCTACGAAACTAGTTTATTATTGGTAAAGTGCCTAAAACACCTTTTACCTTGGTAAAGTACAAGTGCCACGGATCTGTTAGCCCTCGTTCATAGTGACGTAAGTGGGCCATTCTACTAGGCTAGAGGTGGATATGAAGCTTCGTAAAACTTTACGGATGTGGCACGCGTTAGGTTATGTGTTTTGTTGTGAAATATAAATCGAAAAACTTTTGATACTTCAAAGAGTTTCGACTCGAAGTAGACAGACAGATCGGCTAGAGTATTAATACATCACGATTGGACTGGATGGAAAATACTTAAGCAATAAGTTTCTGGATTACTTGAAAGAGTATAAATATTTTAAATATGGACTCCTCTCGGAACACCTCAATCAATTGAGCGGTGTGTCCGAACTGAGAAACTGAAACTTGTTGGACATAGTAAGGTTAATCATGAGTCGCTCTGAGCTACCATTTTCCTTCAGGGATACACATTAAACAATGCAAAACTTATTTTGAATAAGGTTCCATGAAACCTGTTTGACAGACTTTATATTAGATATGAACAGGGAAAGAAACCGGGTTTTCTCATTCCTGAAGATTTGGGTATGCTAGGCATATGTTTGGATGATACCAAACTAAACCCAAATGGGATAAGTGCCTAATTTATAGTTATCCTAGGGTAACCAAGTATAGTACTTATACAACATCACAATAGAGAACATGTAATTGTTGCTCGCCATGCGGTTTTCCTAAGAGGAATACCTATATACAGTGGTAAGTGGGAGGAAAGTAAAACTCGATGAAAATCGGAATAATACTATTCAAGCACCGATTCGTTAATGGAACACAGAAAGTTCATCAAATATGAAACTGTACCATAATCTTCGAATACACAAGAACCCCGCGCAAGTCGGAGAGAGTCAGAAAATAACCTGGGGGTATGGGTTTCTGATCTCACCTCATGAAGATGTCAATCTATTGAGGAACCGAACTGACTTCGTATGAGGAGGTGATACAAGGTATCGACTCCAATTATGGCAAAGTGCCATGATATCCGAAATGGATTCCATGTATACCAACCAAGTTTGGACACTAGTTGATGTACCGGAAGGCATTGTGCCTATTGGTACTATATTAGTCTTCAACGAAGACATACATGGAAGGCAACATACCAACGTACAAAGCTAGGCTTGTAGTGAAAAGGTATCGTTATCAATATTGTGTCGATTACGACGAAACCTTTTACTAGTTGTCATAGTTAATCCATTTGGATAATGCTTGCTAATGCTACATGTTTCATTTATGAAATATGGCAGCTGAACGTCAAAATCATTTTCCTTAAACGGAAACCTTTTGGAGGATGTTTAAAACATCCTAACGGTTTTGTCGCACCAAAACAAGCAAACAAGGTTTGCAAGTTTATTTGATCCATTGATGGATTGAAGCAAACATTGTGTTCTTTGAACCAGAGTTTTGATGTAATCATAATGGTATATGATTTAATTCAAAAACGAAAAATGATTCTTGTGTATATAAGGAGGTTAGTGGGAGTGCACTAATAATGATTGTCCTAAATAATGATGATATATCATTTCTTGGAAATGACATTCCCATAATACAATCGGTGAAAGCTTGGCTTTCATGAAAATTCTTCGTAGAATTCTTGGGAGAGACAACCTTTATTCTAGGAATAAGGATCTACTGGGATAGATCTAAAAGTTGTTGGCACTCTCCGAGAACTCGTACATTGAAATATATGTACCTGACATGGTGTCTCATATGCTTTGAGCATATGGAGTCACAATCAGGCCAATCTAAGTGATAGTCACTGGATTGATGTTGAGAACATCCTTATGTATCTTAGATGAACTAATGATGCTTTCTTAAGCTATGGAGAATGAGAACTTGAAGTGACTGGGTTCACTGCTGTAAGTTTCCTAACCGATAAAAATGACTATAAGTCGTAATAAAGGATACTATATGGTTTGAATAACGGAACAGTGAGCTGGAAATCTTCCAAGCAAGATACTGTTGCGAATAAACAAAAAAAACGGAATATTGCTGCAGCTGAGGCAGCAATAGAAGCACTTTGGATCTTAATAATCCTAATTAGATTAGGAGTAGTTCTGTTAGCAGCTGAGCTAGGCTACAGCACAGGCTAAAGAATTAATGGTCTCATCAACGATCCAAGTATATACTTCAACTATTCATATAATTCGTTCGGATCATACATCGTGGCGATGTGATGATCGAATAAATCGCATCAGATGATGACTTTGCAAATCCACTGACGAAAGTATTTTTCTCAGCAGAAGTTTGAGCGAACCGTATATAGTTCAAGTGTAGGACACTTGAGTGATTGGCTATAGGCCAAGTGGGAGATTGTTGGACAATTATGACCCATAGCATCACTATTTGTACAGAACATGGTGTTGTTGTACAAATTAACTATATGACAAAGGAAATTGCTCTTTTATCATTTGTAATTAGATTACCGGGATATATAAATGATAAAAGTCCATATGATTAGTTCCAGATTGAGATGATATGAGACAATATCAATCCACGAAGGTTTAATCATTAAAACATCCCTAGTCGGAGTATTATCGAGATTGGACATCGATAATGTGGAATAGACTAGTATTGCACTTATTCATGTTATGGGAGCATAACGGTATAGTTCTCGTATATTTGGGTATTGGATACTCATGCAAGTGTAATAGGAGGTTGTGTTTACTGATGGTACGGAAACAGCTTCGCTGTGGATAGACCCCTCGAAATCTCATTGGTAGTATGACTGTGTGTCTATGGGAGTCCGAATCAGGGTAGGTGTATTTGGTCTTAACTTGAGACTTGCACCGCTAATACTTGCGACAATCAATATACTTTGGTTTTGGTCGTCCAGGGCTTTAATCGATTTTGTGTACGCCTCTTCTGGGTATATTGAGAATCGTAGTGTATTGGGTGTGATGTCAAGATGGAAGTATCACTCCAGTCATAGTGGAGATGATAATCACGTAGGATATGGAACTGGTGCTCTTATATGCTGTAGTTATCGGGATAATATGACAAGGTCATAGTTATCCGATTATAGAGACTAGTTACCAGAGATCCGACATGTGCTTCGTACGGGACAAACACAATTCCATCCCCAGGCCTAGCACGTGACATCAGATACTGGATCGCAATACGCAATACTACTTATACTACGCCTGATATAGATTACATATTCCTTTAAGAATATTTCTGGAGAATTGGGTAGGCACGGTGTTTTGCTAGAAGCCAACCATGTCTTGTAAATCGGTAAAAACGTAGTACTAGGTACGTACGTGTTCGGATAGTCCGACGACCGGATTTACTGCCAACATATCTGGGGATCTCATGAGTCGCTTTCCGAAAATTCACCGATGACGTATGACTCGAACATTATTAATCTGGGATTAATTAATAGAGAGAGAAAATTAATCTGGGATTAATTACGAAGATATTTTATCTGGGATAAAATATTATTTAAAGAGAGAGAACGATTAATTTGGAATTAATTGGTAAAATAATATATTCGATATATTATACGAAATTAGATTTCGACGCGGAATTAAAATTAGATTTTAATTCGGGCAAACGAGTTAATTTAGAATTAATTCACTAGCGACGTGAATAGTAATTTTGCTAGGCAAAATTATTTAATTAAATTTGATTTAATTACGTCGCAACGGAAAATTTATTAATTCAGAATTAGCGAACCCGATCCCGGGAGTGTTTGCAGGCCCACTCACATTTCGAATTCAAGTGCGGCCCACAAGTCACATCACGCGTCACATCATTAGTCATTCAAGTGATGGATGTCTTGTCACTTTGAGTGTGTGAGGTAAGTCACTTGTGATTGATGGAGATGGTTGGAAGGCTTAAAAGCCTTGTACCTTTTTTAGAAAAATGGGATTTGGTATTTTGATTTTTGAAAATCAAAACACAATACACACTTGACAACTTCTTCTCTCTCTCTCCCTCACCATTTCGGCCAAGGGCCAAAATTTTCTCTCTTTCTCCTTCAATGCCGATAGCAACAAGGAAATGTTTAGGGGAATTTTGTTGCAATTTTCTCCAACGCTAGCACATGAAGAGTCATCCAAAGGTGCTAGGGAAACAAACCCTTGAGCATGGAATCCATTGACAAAGCTTGGAGCTTAGAGATCATTTCCATGGAGGTTGACCGAAAGACAAGGGGCACAAAATGGGTAATGGCCGAGAGCTTCATAGAGCCAAGAAAGTTTTATGTTTCGTCGCATCGCAAATCCGATCAATGTAAGTATGATTCCGCCATACTTCTTTATTGTATTCACATTTTTTCATTGCTTGAATGAACTTGGGACTATAGTAGAAACCTAACACCCATACCCTTCATACTCATGGCATTTAATACCACAGGGTTTGCTACCCTATCATCTCTAGACTCCCTCATACTATGCCTACTCTCTCTAGGCATATCCTCCATATCCCTATCATGACCAACCTTCTTAAGCTTAAGAAATTTTTTAAACCTCTTTCCAAACATGGCCAAAATCATTATCTGTGAGATTATCACTATCATCATCGCTTGACTGATCATGGGCAACTTCCTTCGCGATATTCATCGCTATAGTTTTGAGCTTTTTATAACTAGGAAGTTTCTTCTCATATACTTGTAGTTTACCTACGAGGTTATCTAGTTTAAGGTGATCAAGGTCATTACTCTCATCGATGGTAGTGATCTTAGGCAAAAACGTATCAGGTAGAGATCTAAGGATTTTTCTCACTATCCTATTAGTATGAATAGTCTCATCTAGGTTAAACTTGAATTAACGATGTCTTTAACCTCAACATAAAATTCATCAAAGGTCTCATCATCTTTCATATTGGCGACCTCAAACCTAGTGGCAAGCTCTTGGAGTCTATTATTTTTGACAGACAGTGTGCCCTCATGCACAGTCTGAAGGATGTCCCAATCATCCTTAGCTATCTCACACATAGAGATTCTCCTAAATTCAGCAGAACAAACAGCAGTATTAATGACATTATTGCCTTGCTGTTCTTATTACTAGCGTCAAACTCATCCTTAGTCCATGTCAGTTTATGTTTAGGGGAAGAGACCCCATCAACCATGATCACGGGAGGTTTTCAACCATACTCTAATGACATCTAGACGCTCTCATATAAGGATTTAAGGAACGCTCTCATATGAACCTTTCAATGCAAATATTCAGTCTAATCAAAGAATGAGAGACAATAAAAGGGTTGACTACGGTCCATAGCAAAACGGTCAAAGATCATGGTCTGACTCTGATACCAATTGAAAATACGGATTAACCCTAAGTTCTTATCTTTTGCAGAATAAATCATAATTTATCAAGACAAATCATAATTAATGTTACTATGGACTAATCAAATTGCACACACCGTTAATTCTAATCAATATAAATCAAAGTAAATATTAAAGAAATAAACAAAATCAACACAAGTAATTTTGTTGATGAAGTGGAAAACTCGTGCAAGTGAAAAATCACTCACGGTATCTCGGCTACTAGTCTAAAATCCGCTATAAAAGATAAAACTTACAGTGATGGTAAAAAAACATATGGCAGCAACTCCACCGACTCTAATACCTCTAGACTATAAGAACTCGAAGAACTCCATGAACCCGTACCCCACGATTTTCTTCAGTACCTCTGAAGTCTCTGAGCGAATCAACTATGCAAGCACGTCGGAACTCCGACTACAAATCTTCCTCCTTGAGAACTATGAAGGTTTAGGAAATTGAGTTTGGTTGTGTTGAAGCTTTAACAAGGGCGGATCTCACCAAGAACTGAGAAGACGAGAAACAAAAGAGTCTTCAAGGTGAGAACAAAAAGGTTGAAAAACTAAGAATGTGTTTAGGCTCAAGATAATGTGTTTTCAACCCTTTTGAAAGAGGCTATATGTTTCTTTATATAGGTAGGGCAATAACTAGGCTTCCTAGTTCTAAATTGACTAGAAAACACAAAATTATTCACTTACACACAGACATTCGAACGCCACTCGAACGCGTGTCGAATGTGTGCTCTCTGGAAGGTTTCATTCAAACGCATACTCGAACGCACCTCAAACGCATACTCACTGGAAGGTTTCGTTCGAATGCATTGATGAATGCACTACGCATGGGAACCTTCTGTCAAGTTTTGTTCAAATCTAATCATGAACGTGACACTAACGATGCTCATTCAAACACATAAATGAATGCAGCACAAACACATGTCCGATCTTCATGCACAGATTTGCCAAATGCCAGTCCAATTGCTCCAAGTTATTCAAGACTTTTTGTTACAACGCAATTGAACTTATTTTGTTACGGCCATTTCCAATAAAAATAAAACTAATAGAGAATTAAAGAAATTGAAAGAATTGAGAATAAGAGAATTGATGTGTTGAAAAAAAAAGACCATATTTATACATTTTTGGATTATTTTGTGATATCTAAATTGCCTCTAAAACTAATTATTTTATTAATGTTATTGAGGCTAATTTAGTAATTTTATTTAACAAAATTTAAATAAAGAAATAAAAATAGCAGAGAGCCATTGAACGGCTCCATGTTGCTGCTAGCCCAACGGCTAGTTCTTTTCAGTTCGGCTAGGATAGAACCCTAACCGAACGGGAAAAATCTTATTCCGATTCCGATTCTGGAACCGGAACTGGTTGGAACCGGAACCGGTCGGTTCCTCTCGATTTGATTCCGAATCGATTTTGGTTCCGAATCGGAACCGTGACCGAATCTACTATTTTACTTATGTTTTAAACTAACTAAATTAAAACATAAGTAATTAACCACTAAAAAATAAAATAAAAATATATATTTTTTATTACATGATGTACCCAATACCCTTATGTCGCTTCAAAAGGTATTATCATTCTTTTGAAAATTGATCCCATCGATCAAATCAAGAACCGTCTATGAATTCAATTGAGTGAACCTTTAAAATTGTCCATCTAAAAAGTACTGAAAATCGATCAAATTCGATGAATCAGTGAACCCAATTTTTAAAATTGAACCGATCAGTCAAATCGAGAACCGGTGATGAATTTAGTTGAATGAACCTTCAAAACCGTCGATCTAAAAAACCATTGATTATCTATCAAAATCGATGAATCGGTGAACCCAATTTTTTAACCTTAAATTGAAAAAAATTAACAAAATTTTTTAAAATTTCCTAAACTTAAAACCAAAAAATAAAATAAAAATTTCATAATTTTCAATTAATTAAAATGATTTATAATATCATAATGACGTCGATTGATTTTTAAAATAATGGATATTATCAGCCAAATCAATCAACTTCGGTAATAAAAGTTTAGATAATATACCAGTGACAATAAGAAATCTTAATCTACACTTTAGAGATAATCCACATAAATTGTTTGTTGGGACCGTAAATTTAGATCAAAATTATAAACTATAAATTTAATAAAAATTAATATATTTCAAAAAAGATAAATATTTTAAAAACTCATAAAATTTCAAAACTCATAATCGATTGATTTAAAATATGTGGTGGTTTCATATTAAGAGAAGTTTTTGTATTATATGAATTTATTAAATACGTAGAACGATTTAACTCATTGATTAGAATAATCTTATTGAGATTGGCTCGAGTAGATATTTCTTACACCCACAACGGCCGCCAAAAATATTTTGTATAGAATATGAAAGATGAGAGATAAGTGATCGCGATTTTATATAACACGCAAGCGCACGTATCATATAAGAATATAAAAATATCGATCTCAGAGGAAATTATAATAAATGTCTAATACTAAAGTTTTGTCAACCCTAATCTTATTTAGATTAATGCTTTTGAAGAAAGAGTTATTGACTAATAAATTCACGAAAAAGAAAATCAAAGAAAATGATAAATAAACCACATAAAAAGGTCACAAATCAATTATAAAAAGATTCAATTAATAAAAGTTCACATTGGGTTTCATTGTAATCCTAGAACAAGATCTAGTTCATGATGAAACGATAAACAACAACATCATATTATTCAATATAATAAACAACAAAGAATGGATAAAAAAAATAAATCATGAAGGTTATCAATCATCAATCTCTGAAATCTCAATATTTTTTTCTTGATTCTTATTTGATCTTCTTGTTCTTAATTATTCTTGAATGGTTGTTGTTTTTAAAAAGTGTTTCGGCCTCTAAAGAGTTTTGTTTTCCTCCCCAAAAATATATGTGAAGTAGTCTTAAACCTTCCCCTTATATAGATATCATAAAACAAAATTTCTTATTCAATTTTAGAGTTTTCCGCACCAATGTCGCGACATTGCATAATGTTACGACATTGGATTACTGGATGTCACGATATTGAGTTAAATTTGCTCTTTGGCTTGCAAACATTGAGTTACTCAATGTCGCAATATTGCATCACTTTCAAATTTAAGCTCGTTTTTGACCAAGATAGAGTCTGATTCAGTTTTTGATATAAACTGTAAAGTTTTAGATAATCGAGTTTTCTTTCCAACGCAACTTGAATAAGATTGTCCCCAAGGAGCGCAGCTCAGTGCTTTGGGAACTGGTATTCAAGGTCTCAAGTTCAAGCCCTGAGTAGCGCCCATGTAAGAGCCTGAGACAGCACCGGTTTACCCAAGCATCCATATGGATGATGTGGGGTTTCCCCGGTATTACAAATAAAAAACTTAGAATAAGATTATTTTGATATTATATGAGAAAATTATGGTTAAAATACTGAAAGTTGTACAAATTAGGAAATCACTGGTGCAAATCGCCAATTTCAGATTTTCACTTTTTTTGCTCAATTATTCATATAATGTATTTTAAACAATAAAAACAACGAATAATAATATATTTAACGCATTGAAAAACATAAATTAAGAGCAAAACAATGCTAAATATACTAAAATAATGTCTATTTTAGGTAATCATCAATAAGCAGGAAAATGTAGCACCATGAAGGTAGTACGTAGCTAGATTTCCGCAACTTATTAATAGATTGTAGAAAGATCAGAAGTTGACTAAATTGGATCAATATCTCAATATCCACTTTACCACATACTTTTTCTCTGTACCAATTATTGCCCCCCATATTTCACCCTTGGAAGATCCAATGGCCATAAACATTCTCGATGTTCCAAATATATAATATAGAAACATCGTTTGAATAAGGGATCTTCATTTGTAAAATGAGGATGAAACTAAAAGATTAAAAAAAAAATGTATGATTTTGTTTGACTTGTTTTAGGAAACAAATACTTAGTTTGAGTAGAAACAAAAGCGATATGTTGTTTATTTGGAAGCGTCAGATAATCTTGTTGGACTCATTTTTGTCGCTGGGATTATGCATGGGAACAACATTTTTTTTTTTTTTTTTAATTTTGTAATCGTTGGAAACCCCACCGCTAAACCACCCCTTCTGAGCTTAAACATAATAGGTAATGTTGGGATTTTTTATACCCGACAAGCAAATGTGTTAGAAATATGATTGATTAATAAATTTGTGATTCGATTTTATTCCATGTATACATTTTAATTTGCTTTATAAAATTCATTAAAAATTCTGTGATTATTGATGTACCTTTAAATTTTATATATATACTAGTTTTTGCCCGTGCCTACGGCACGGTGTTACAGTATTTGGCCCATGCCTATGGCACGGTGTTACAAAATTAAATGATTTTATTTTTTAATTAAATGATGCCCGTGCCTACGGCACGACACGGTATTACAGAATTAAATGATTTTATTTTTTAATTAAATGATGCCCGTGCCTACGGCACGGTGTTACAGTATTTGGCCCGTGCCTACGGCACGGTGTTACAAAATTAAATGATTTTATTTTAACTTTCTATTTTTTTATTTGAAAATTTGAAAATTTTGACCCTTTCCATCAATCAATTCACTCTCTTTCCTCCAATTACCAATGAAATGATCTGAGCCGTTAATTAAGCCACATAAAGAGAGCCGTTGGATGCACTCTCTTTCCTCCAACACCATTGTGCTTTATAATATAGATATATATATATATATATATATATATATATGCATGGATAAAATTTAAGAGTAATAATCAAAATTTATCCATGACTATGATTTGAAGTTGAGAATCTTCAAATCCAAAGTCATAAATACAATTCATTCCATTATAAATGATATAGTTTTATCCAGATTATATTATGTAGAGACATAGAAATGAATGTATTTTATATAATAAGATTATATTGGACATGACCTGATAAAATTGAAAAATTCTAATAATTTCCGTTAAATAAAGAACATCAATTTTATCATAATGATGGTCATATATGTGATGATCTTAATTCATTGTATTTAGCATACTCATATATCATATTAATTTATTCTTTAATTTACTCGGTATGATTTTATATTTATTACATTTTGTAAACCTTGTATTTTGGGAATGAGTTGAATGAATAGTTGGGAATGCTAACCTGATACAATAAAATCCGTTCATAAGATTCCCTTGTTTGTTAGTTCAGGACCTGAAGAATTAGCGCGTAAATTCATAAAAGTTATGAATTAATTGTTCACTTGAGAACTAATGGAAGTCAAGGATAAAGATGTAATTGGAGAGTTTAATGGATTTTATACCTATCTCCTTTACGAATCTGTTATGGAGGATCATTACATAGGTAAATGACTATATCAATGGACGGATATTTTGAGTAATTAATTCTATAATTCTGATAGTGCAATTCTGTGTATTTAGTGGAGTTACTCTAGAATTGATAATTTCATTTGATTAATAAAAGAGTTTATAATTAATCGACGTAATTATTGGAGCTTACAATTATAGGTCCATTGATCCCCTCGTTGTCTTCTATCACTGGTCGAACGATAATAATTGCGAAGAAAAATAGTTGTGAATTATTTTACACTCTAATTATTCCATATAACTATTGTTTGGAAATTATGACAAAGTTTGTCCTAATATATTTATCAAAAGAAAATGTATCTATTTATTATATTATATTATGAAAATTAATATTTAATTAATTTGATTAATTAAATTTTGATTTAATAAGATAATATTTTCAAAAATTGAAAAACTTTGAAAAAATATTTTTTAATGAATTATTTTTGATAATTTATAAGATAAATATTAAAGAATTTTATTTTGATATTTTAAAAATCAAAATTGATAATATCCTTTATGGATTTGCTTGACATTGTTTTGATGGAAAGAAAATAAAAAACATGGGCAATGATTAGAATTTGATTTGATAAAAAATTCATCCATATGATATAAAATAGCACACAAGCGTGAGCTGTGAAGAGATTGAGGAGATTTGATCAAAATCAAAAGAACAATACCAAAAGACAAAACGTGAGTGTGCTGGAAAAAGAAAAAGTTTTCTTTCGTTTTGGTTTTGGGAAAACCAAAAAGAAAATAGCACTCAAGATTCGTCTCATATACTGAATACACGAATCCTTCATAAAATTAGAGTGTTCTTCGTAATTATTTTCACGCCCACACGTGCCATTGGAGGTGAGGAGATAAGTCGATGAAGATCGTGGTTCAAAAAATCGTGATTTATAGATATCCATATCTACAGGTATATTTTCTACTTAAGTTCTAAATATTTATGTTATTAATGTACTAGAAAATACATATTTTGTTTTTATTGTTCATGTAAAATTAATTTTTCTGTTACTGAAATGGTTTCCGCTGCGCATGAACTTTGAAAACCAAAAAATGATATCATGAGCGGTCGTATTTATTCTAGTATATTAATAAGAATGATTTATTGATTAATATGTATGTAAAAGAGTAGGCTATGTGTGGGAACACAGAAACTGGGCGATGCATGCAATTCCGGGCTCGCGGCCCGGTTGGGAGTACGGAATAGCCCACGGGGGACTAAACCAGAGAATAATGGAGTCGCCACCCGGTGTGAACCGAGACAAAGATTTAAGACCGCACTCACCCCTCGCAAGGGCAGACCTCAAACCGTTGGGTTCAGAATGGTCCCTTACTTATGCCACTTATAATAAAATGATTTGTGCAATAATCTTACCAAGCCTAAGCAACATATTTCCAAGGATAATTTACTCATAAGTTTGCATGCATAGGTACAAAGCTCATATCTAAGTTTACATATAACACATTTTTCATGTTTGCATACAACCTATTTGTATATAATCTATGTCTGAATTCATGCATAAAGATAAATTGACATACGGAAGACATACAATCTCACATTGGTAGGCACAGAAGCGCAAACACATAGCATTCATACAAGCATGCATATTAAGGAAATACACTTAAGCGTATAATAGAAATAGATAACTAAAGAGGTAATACAAATGCATAAGGTAAAAAGAGATAACTATATGCTAAGATAGACATGTCGTGATTTGATGCAGGAGGAACTGTTTACCGTGGGCGTTCGTGCGGCGTTCATATAGTGTTTGATAACGCGTTCGAACGAGACCAGACAGAAAACATGCGTTCGTGTGGCGTTCTGAAATGCGTTCGAACGGGGTTACAGCAACGACCTCCAAAATGCAGTAAACAACATGACACATACATGAACGGATGAATATATGACATCTAATAAATAATACGGGCTAAAAGCGCGGCAAAGCATTGCGATAAAGGATTTTAACCTCTCAACATAGAGGACCTTTAATCGCACTTACTAAGCCCATGCGCAATCAACACAATACATATATAAAAAGTAAAGACAATGATATCGGACTTCGTATACCCGATTGAACACATCTTACATTCAACCGAATATACATCAACCGGCGCAGCAAAACATCGTGGTAACGGATTTTAACCCCTCAAAATAGGGACCTTTAATCCAACTTACTAAGCCTATGCCCATGCGCTCGATCACATAATGCATATAAAATAAAGACAATAATATTGGCTTCGTATATCCGATTGAACACGTCTTACATTCAACCGAATATACGTCAATCGGCGCGGCAAAGCATAGTGGTAAAGGGTTTTAACCCCTCAAAATATGGGACCTTTAATCCAACTTACTAAGTCCATGCGCTCGATCACATCATGCATATAAAAAATAACATAAATAATATCGGACTTCGTATACCCGATTGAACACATCTTACATTCAACCGAATATACATCAACCGGCGCGGCAAAGCATCGTGGTAAAGGATTTTAACCCCTCAAAATAGGGGACCTTTAATCCAACTTACTAAACCCATGCGCTCGATCACATCATGCATATAAAAAATAACATAAATAATATCGGACTTCGTATACCCGATTGAACACATCTTACATTCAACCGAATATACATCAACCGGCGTGGCAAAGCATCGTGGTAAAGGATTTTAACCCCTCAAAATAGGGGACCTTTAATCCGACTTACTAAACCCATGCGCTCGATCACATCATGCATATAAACAAATAACATGCGTAAATCAAGTAACGAATTACAAGCAAATCAAAACAACATAAAACAAAATATGCGCCGTTTACTCAAGTGGTACGTGGAGTTGTATCCCGAGTACAGATCATACTACCGTCCATTCGGAATCGGCTATGAAATTTATGTCCGGGTTTCCATCCTATATGCCATAAGAGGGGACACATTTTTCATTTTATTCAAGGGCCACAACACACATCATTTTACAATTCATGTATTTTCTATCTATTCAAGGGCCACAACATGCTTCACTAAAAAATAATCATGCAAACGAAACTCAATAAATAATAAAAATACAACTAAAAACGGATGTGAAAGATACCCTCAGGTCTAACCTTTTTTGTCGACTTTCGGACTTGCGTTTTACGGATATCGGAAGGGTTAAAGCTCCTCAACTTTTCTGGTTCACTGGTTTGCATTTTACCTCATTGTTTCGCTGCTCAAGCTACTATTTTGACTCCGTTTTGCTGCTGTTTTGCCGTCGTATTTTGGTCACTGTTTTGGTGTTTTAGTGGATTGTTTTGGCTCAATTTTGGAGGGTTGTCCGGGGCGTGTGGGCCAAGTGTGGTGGGGTAGGTGTTGTGTTGGTTTGGTGAGTGGTTTTGGGCCAAGGTAAAATGGTTCTGGGTTTTTTAGGCCAAAGGTGCTTTAAAACGGAGGTCCAACGAGCGAGCTTGGAGCTAAACATGCGGATAAAATTTAACGAAATGCCGATTCCCTTCCGACAATCGTTTCGCGCAACTTTCTCGACTAAAAAGGTAGTGCCTCCAAATGAGACTCATCATAGGGACTCACATGCAAAAATGCAATGCCTACAATCGCCCCCACTTTGATGGGACTTGTGCAGTGTGTGACTTTGAACAATCCTATCAAAGTTATGCAATGCATTTTTACTTACCTGGCTCGCCAGCTGTTGCTTAACTCGCCTGCTGCTTCAAACTGAGTTGATCTGGTGGTCCATTTTCGAACTGTGTTCCATTTTTGGAGCGCCATTTTCGGCATCTGATGTATGTGCCCCATTTTTGGAGCGCCATTTTCGGCATCTGTTGTGTGTGCTCCATTTTGGAGCGCCATTTTCGGCGTCTGCTGTGTGTGCTCCATTTTGGAACGCCATTTTCGGCATCTGTTCTGTGTGCTCCATTTTGGAATGCCATTTTCGGAATCTGTTGTGTGTGCTCTATTTTGGAACTCCATTTTCGGCATCTGTTATTTGTGCTCCATTTTGGAGCGCCATTTTCGGTATTTGCGGTGTGTGCTCCATTTTGGAACGCCATTTTCGGCATCTGTTGCGTGTGCTCCATTTCGGAGCGTTATTTTCGGCATTTGCTGTGTGTGCTCCATTTTGGACCGTCATTTTCGGCCTCTGTTGTGGTAGTGGTCCATTTCTGAACCGTGTTGTCCGAGAATGTGGCTCATTTTTGAACCGTTACTTTATGAGGTGGTCTTTGCCGCTACAATCATGCGAATACAAAACAAAAATTGTATGTATGTGATATGTATGCATGTATGTATGGATGCATGATGCTGATGTGGGCCTCACCCTCAAACCGATACCAATGTGGGCCACACCCCTAAACTGACACTGATGTGGGCCTCGCCCCCAAACTGATACTGAAGTGGGCCTCGGCCCTCGGACTCATCCCCAAACTGATACTGATGTAGGCCTCGGCCTTGGGACTCATCCCCAAACTGATGCTGATGCGGGCCTCGGCCCTGGGACTTATCCCCAAACTGATGCTGATATGGGCCTCGACCCTAACTGATACTGACATGGGCCTCGCCCCCAGACTGATACTGATATGGGCCTCGCCCCAAATTGATACTGACGTGGGCCTCGCCCCCAGACTGATACTGAAATGGGCCTCGCCCTAAACTGATACTGACATGGGCCTCGCCCTAAACTGATACTGATGTGGTTCTCGCCCCCAGACTGATACTGATATGGGCCTCGCCCCAGACTGATACTGATATGGGCCTCGCCCCAGACTGATACTGATATGGGCCTCGCCCCAACTGATACTGATGTGGCCTCGCCCCTACTGATACTGATATGGGCCTCGCCCCCAACTGATACTGATATGGGCCTCGCCCCAACTGTTACTGATATAGGCTTTGCCCTTAACTGATACTGATATGGGCCTCGCCCCCGGCTGCTACTGATATGGGCTCGCCCCCAGACTGATACTGATATGGGCCTCGCCCCCACTGATACTGATATGGGCCTCGCCCCCAACTGATACTGATATGGGCCTCGCCCCAACTGATACTGATGTGGGCCTCGCCCCCAGACTGATACTGATAAGGGCCTCACCCCTGTGATTCATTCCTGAAAACTGCTGAATTGTACTGTTGCCGCTTCTTGTTGGCTTGCATTTGACGCTTTCTCTTTTTCTCCTTTGAAACCTGTTAAATTAGAACAAACACAAAAAAGATGCAAATATGTTATGTGTATGCATGCATGCATGAATGAATTTTCTATTCTGTTGGGTTAGGTCTTCTGCCAGTCCTCTTGGTGATCTCTCGGCCTTTTCTTCCTCAAGTGAAATATTGCTTCAATCTATCCATGTTGATTGGCTCGGTGAACTCATTCCCCTCCAAACCTGACAGTCTTACTTCCCTGTTCCCCATTTTCCGAATGGCTATCCTATCTTCTGCTTGCTTCTTTCGGGAATTCCCCGTGTTCTAAACATTGTTGAGTATCACAGTACCATGGTTGAATGCTTTTGTCAAACATACTCATGTCAAGTAGGCGAAATGGATGTCTTTATTATTATTCAGGAAAAGGTTCAAACAAGTGGACGAAGTCGATGTCTTTATTAAAAATGCAGAAAATAAACTAGAAAGAACAGTTTCATTGCCTTCTTCCTTGGCCTATGGTTCTTCACTGCTGTCATCCTCTATCCTCATGGAAGGAGCTAGGTGGTTGAGAGTTTGGAGGACAAAGCTCTCGGGTAGGCCAGAGCCGATCATATAGGTGGGTGGTGGAACAGAGTGGTAATTTGGTAGGGGATTCTGATATGTGTTGGGTTGTTCTTTCTCAGGATCGGGTATTTTATGGGCATCAATGAGGTTTTGGATTTCATGCCTAAGGCGGGTGCAGTTGTCAGTTTCGTTGCCTCTCCTCTGATGGAAGTGACAATACAGGCTTAGGTCAAGGTTGGGTGGTATAGGATCTGGGAGTGGCTTAGGCTCTAAGGGTTTTAGGAGTCCTTGTCCCTTCAACTTCTCAAGCACCTTAGATAAAGGCTTCCCCAGGTTAGAGAAATGCCGGTTCTTGATGGCAGCAACCTCGGCAGTAGCGGGCTTAGTCTCAGAATGCCCCCCAAAAGTCCTTCTATTCTGGCCATAGAACTTCCGGTTTTCCGCCTCCTCTTCTTCAATGTCCATGACAGTCTCCCTCAACTGTCGAAAATCCGCAATCATGGAGGTCATCATCCTCAGCTTACCATAGATAGAGGGCTTAGTACCCTTGATAATCATCTTAATTTGGTCTTTCTCTGAAGGCCGAGTCTGTATTTTTAAAAGTTGACCTCTCCAGCGGTCTACATACTCCTTGAAGCTCTCCTCCGGCTTCTACTTAGTGTTCTCCAGATCTCGGAGTGACAAATCAATCTCCAAGTCCGTAACATACTGCTTCAGAAAAGCATCAGCTAGTTCCCTCCAATCTTCCTTAACCTTCTTCTCAAGGCTATGATACTAAACCACATGTGCCCCATCGAGTGACATCCCAAACATCTTTTGGACTTGGCGCTGTGATAGGGCCACTGAACTCATGACTGAGACATATTGCTGCAGATGGACTCTCGGGTCTCCATTCCCATTAAATTTGGCCATGTCGGGCATTTTAAACTGAGATGGCAGCTGTTCTACGAAGGTCATTGCCTCATAATCTAACAACTCTTCATGTTTACCCCTCATTTTGCGAGTAACTATTTCAACCTGATCCCGAAGCTTCTGAAATTCTGCCTGAGACCCAATCACTCTGCCTGTTGCATACTTTGCCATGTCATCATCAAAAGTGGGGATATCATCCCCTAACCCATTCAGAGGCTCCTCGCGCCTCACATTCTCAGAATTTCCCCCAGCACGGGGTACAACCATATTTGCCATGGCGGTAGTCAAGGCTTGCAACTGTTCGGTAATCTTGGCGAAACCATTTTCCAACTGATCTATCCGGGATACCTCGTTATCAGACGTACTCATATCTGTTACCAGTCTTTTGGTGAGTCTTCACTCTTCCCCAACCCAACGGGAATCTATGATGTCTTTTAGACACAAGGATTAACATGATGCGTGTATGCATGAAATGAATGAGATGCATGTGATACAAGGAATATATCAACTTATTAAAATTTTCACATAAATCGGCTCATCATCATTTTAGAAGCTTTTGGGCTAACTGTCATAGGAGTGAACTCGTCCCAGTTTAAATGGCCCAACAAGTTCACATCTAATGGCAAGAAGTCCAACCGTATCCAAATGATAATGCTCCCAAACACAAACATATAATGGCCCATTGGCGTTTTGGAGGCTTTTGGCCCGATCATCATAAGATACGTTCTTGTCCCAGTTTAAATAGCCCAAAAAGCCAATATCTCATGACAAAAGGTCCGAATGGATCCAAATGACAACGTTCCCAAACACAAGCATATAATAGATAATCCAGTCATAAAGCAACAATTTCTACAGAGCGGCCCATCGACATTTCAGAAGCTTTTGGCCCAATTGTTATAGGATACGAACTCGTCCCAATTTAAATGGCCCAACAAGTTCGCATTTCTGACAAGAAGCCCAACTGCATCCAAATGAGGATGGTCCACAAGCACAAGGAAATAGTTGCTATAGGCCATACAATTCCGGTCTACGTGTGGGTGTGCAGGAGTGTAGACAAAGACTCTCGCTGGCGAAGGATTACCCACAACTAGGTCTCCCCACTCAAGGGTTCGAGCGACCAAGTGAGCACACATTTTTTATACCTTACAGTACGTGCCAACAAGTTATGGTGTGTGACTGACTGTCAGATGGATTTTCTGTTGTAGATTCCCCAGAGGGAGGGTGGAGCGAGGCTCTCTTAAGTACCCTAGCCTCTTAGGCTCTTATCGCTTGGTGACAGGAATAAACAACATGTCCTCCAAATTAGTCCATCACAATAGACTACAAGTAGATGATCATCTAGGTGCCTTCACAGCTTTTCCTTCTAGAAAGGTAGTGAGTGAAGGAAGACACCAAACCATTACCCAGCCTAAACAATATGCCTTTGATTAAACCCCTTTTAACTCACAGTAGACACAGTTAATTAAAGCACAAATCATAATATTACAAGACATTATTTCGGGGCCGATTCTCTATCCCCAGTGGAGTCGCCAGACTGTGGGAACACAGAAACTGGGCGACGCATGCAATTCCGGGCTCGCGGCCCGGTTGGGAGTACGGAATAGCCCACGGGGGACTAAACCGGAGAATAATGAAGTCGCCACCCGGTGTGAACCGGGACAAA
>SKCR01054528.1:0-42959 GCA_019454045.1 Zanthoxylum bungeanum | reverse complement strand
AGCAAGCATTATCCAAATGGATTTACCAGTGGCAACGATTTGAAAGGTTTCATCGTAATCGACACAATATTGATAACGATACCTTTTTCGCTATAAGCCTAACTTAGTACGTTGGTATGTTGCCTTCCATGTATGTCTTCCTTGAAGACTCATATAGTACCAATTGGCACAATGCCTTCCGGTACAACAACCAGTGTCCAAACTTGGTTGGTATACATGGAATCCATTTCAGACATCATGACACTTTGCCATAATAGGGAGTCGATACCTTGTATCACTTCCTCATACGTAGTCAGTTCGGTTTCTCAATAAGATTGACATCTTTATGAGGTGAGATCAGAAACCCATACCCCAGGTTATTTTCTGACTCTCTCCGACTTACGCGGTTCTTGTGTATTGAAGATTATTGGTATAGTTTCATCCCTGATGAACTATTTGTGTTTATTAAAGAACGGTGCCTGGAATAGTATTACTCCGATTTTTATCAAGTTTTACTTTCCTCCCACTTACCACTGCATATAGGTATTCCTCTTAGGAAAACCGCATGGCGAGCAACAATTACATTGTTCTCTTGTGAGTGTTATAAGTACTGTACTTTGGTTTCCCTAGGATAACCTACAATTAGCCACTTATCCGATTTGGGTTTAGTTTGGTATCATCCAAACTTATACCTAGCATTCCCAAATCTTCAGGAATGAGAAAGTCAGTTTCTTTCCTGTTCATATCTAATATGAAGTATGTCAAACAGATTTTTATGGAACCTATTCAAATAAGTTCTGCACTGTTTATGCATATCCCTTTGGAAAATGGTAGCTCAGAGCGACTCATGATTAACCTTATCATGTCCAACAAAATTCGGTATCTCCGTTCGGACACATCGCGAATTGACGTGTTTCGGGAGGAGTCCTCATTGAAAGAATACTATACTCTTTCAAGTATTGAGAAACGTATTGCTTAAGTATTTTCCTCATGGTCTATACGTGACGGTTTTAATACTTTAGCCGATCTGTTTGTCTACTTCGTGTCGAAACTATAAAAGTTTCCGATTTGTGTTTCAAAAGAAACACATAACCATAACGTGATGCCACATCCGTAAAGGTCATGAAATATTCATATCCACCTCTAGCCTAGCTAGACATGGGCCCACTTACGTCACTATGAACGAGGGCTAACAGATCGGTGGCACTTGCACTTTTACCAAGTAAAGGGTTTTAGGCACTTTGCCCAATAAACTAGATTCGTAGACATTATTGTCTAGAATCAAATTTGTCCTAGTACCCACTCTTCGAAAGTGTGGATATACGAGTCTTGCTAAATTGTGTCCCAGACAAAAATGCCACTTATAAGTATCAACTGATTAATCAGTTTGAGCTTTTTGTTTGTCATGTTATACGTTTGAGATTTATTTATATTCAAAATATAAATATTGTTAGTCACATCTAATGTGTTTATCTCAATATCATCTTTATAAAATAAAACACTTTAGTGTTCTAGAATATAAAGGTATACCCGCAACGGGTTAAACCCTGAAATAAAGATAATGTTTCTAGTCAAACTAGTTGCATTCTAACAGTTTCCTAATTTAAGTACACACCCGAAGGGTAGTTCCTAAACTTAGGTCTCTACGGTTAAAACAACGACTCTCGTCCCGTTTTCAATTCGTAGGTAAATCTCAACTGAAGTCAGTGTCATGCTAATCAGCAGATACTGAACACCAGTACATATTTATGTACCACATTTAGTATCAAAATCCAATTTTAATACTAGTATTGAACATATTTATGACAACATATTTGAAGTCGGAGCATTACCCGTCTTCAATTCCTTAATGTTTGCCTTGTACATACGGCAGTCAAGCTTCCAGTGACCCTGTTTGCCACAGTTTAGGTAGACATCTTGGGATATGTCCTTTGTCTTCCTAGAAGATTATAATGATTTTTCCTTTGCCATTTTTCCACACCTCAGAAGCCTTCGGCCAAGCTTAGGCCTTCTAGAATGTCGAAGTAAGATACGTCTTGCGCTTCTTGCCTTATTGCAAACTTTGGCTTTGTCTCCTTGAGTATAGCCATTAACTCTCCAAGAGTTTACTATTGCAATTTGTACTTCTAAGATCTAAGATAGATCTATGAAGATCCTTCAATTTCATTATCATACTATAAGGATCTAATCCTTAGTTCTGATTAAGAAATTTAGGGCTTTTTTGCAAGCTTAATGGATTAAGCACTAAATTTATCATCACATGAATATCCCAAATATCATGTTCTACTATTTGCTCAACTCCGGGCTTAGGCTCGAGATGTCACTATATCAAATAAAGTAACTTCTCGGTTCCCAGGACTATCCTGAGATATTGTTCCCAATTTTTAAAATTCAACAATTTAAATACATTTTCACCCAGGATTACGTTCTAAACGTTAATCTTTCAGTTATCTTGATTCCAATAGTCCAACTATCGAATCAACGATTTTAGGTACAATTCATTATAATGATTACTATAGTCTAACTATATAATCAACTATAATTTAATTGGTTAAATTCAATTATATTGATTACTGTAATGCAATTATAAATCAACTATTAATTGAAATGGTTATTTCAAATATATTGATTACTATAATCCAATTATATAATCAACTATAAATGAAATAGTTTGAATACAGTCCAACTGTTTAATTAAACAACGATTAAATATTAGTCCAACTAATAAATAATTACGTATTGACGAAAAATTGAAATGAGCGCGTATGGAAAGTAACTAAACGAATATTTCAAATTTAATACTTGCCTCCCACTATTTTTCGGCGAGCCTCTAACCCTGTTCTGTGGAGTACTCGGGAAACTACTGTGTTTCCTAGTGGGCTAGGATCCCGTTAAATAACACACAATCTTGACTTTGGCCAACAAATTGTATGATAATTAACTAGGTAGATCTCTGAGATCAATGGATTGGATTCATCCAATTCCTAGATCCAGTAGGTGGACATCCAAGTCCGAAACATATATCTTATATATGCCAATATATACAATATATTGCCTAACCTTTTTCCTCTGAATCAACTAAGACTTGGCTTTGGCACAACAAACTTAGTGATCCCAGTTAAGCGGACCCATTGACCTTGGAAAGCTTCGTAATCAATGTCGATGGACAAGAAGTGATCTTGAATTTGGCCAAAAATCACAACTTGGACAAGACACCGATAAGGAACAAAGCCTTCATGATTCAAACACATCCTCGACGGACAAATGTCTTGACTTTGGCCAACAAACCAATGCCAGTCTTGGATCTTGAGTAAGAATCACTCAAGGAAGGAAAAAACGCTTAATATGTGTTGATGGTTTTTCACGTAATTGGCAACCAATTAATTATCTTTGTTAAGGTCTCATCATCATACACCCTTAAACATGCATTCTAAACACATAATAAGGCGCATATAAATAAATATAATAATGATATGCGGATGGATATTTAACACATTGTTCATAGAACAAATCTCTCTTTTCCTCTCTCCCGCTAGCACAAGTATTACTTCTACCCAATTACATAACACTTCTAAAGAAACCTCATTTACATTGATGGGAATATGTGAGAAGATAAATACACAGAGTAAGGAGGAGGTAATAGGCTGGACACGCAGGGCCAATTAATAAATTCTAAATTTATTGCAATATTTCAAAATTGCCCTCACCCATCAAATATCCATCTGATATACATTATTCATACATCGCATCCATGTATTCACACAAGCATGTTATCAATCAATCTAATCCAATTAATAATCTGAATATTTAATGACCATCCAATGTTCAAACAACGATTTGATTTTGCGCGAGTCCAACTCGTTTTGCGAATAATAAATCAAAGTACGAATTCTTGAATTATACTAAACTACAATATTAAATCCAATTTAATTTGTATTTAATACTAATTCATTATTTAATTCCAAATTAAATATTACACTTTATTAATGAACCTTTAGGACTAAGATTCTAAATCTCATCGTTACGGGTCTCAAAGCTTGATTAACATCCAATGTCAATTTAATTTAAAGTCCAATAGGCTTTCAATTAATTTCTTAAGGCATGGACTGTTTGTCAATATGGGTCAAACCCAAATACCAAAGCCCATTTAAGGAATCACCCTTATTTGTCAAGAAACCAATTTAGGCCCATTAGGCCCAATTAAAATTAAAGGTCCATTAAGTCATAATTGGACTTTATGGAAATGGTTTTGGGCCCAATTGGATCCGACCAATTAGCCTAAACCAAACTTGGCCCAACCAAGCACATTAAGCCCAATTACAACTTTACAAGCCCAATTTCCAAAATAAGCCCAATTAATTTAATTTCAAAATTTCAAATTTCATAATTAAATTAACCAAAGTGTATGCCATAATTAATTAACCAAATTAAGATTTCCAAAATACTAATTCACTCAATTAATTATGCTCATTATCATCAACATATGTCCAACACATTTGAATAAAAAATCACATCATTTTCATGCTTCAATGTCACGGCATTATGGGGATTTCTTTCTCCGATTCGGTTTTAATCCAATTAAATCCTAAATCAACATTACCCAATGTTTTCCAACTCATCCAATGATCAAAAACACAAATCACCAAGACTATAGGGCACTCATATTTTTCGGCCAAGCCTCAAATATTGGGGGAAAAATTGATTCAATAAATATTTCATGAAATTGATCATATACAACTTCAATACAACATCATTCAAGAATACTCAATCAATCAATTTTATCAAATCATGCTCAAATAGAATTTACCCAAATTTTACCCTAATTAAGTTTCATGCTTAAAAATGGCTCTGATACCATTGTTAGGTTTCAATTAAGTCCCAAGGATCAATTCAAGCAAAAACATGTGTGAATACATCAATAAAATATGCGGAATCATACTTACATTGATCGCTTTTGGATGAGACGAAACAAATCTTTTCCTCCATGGTGAAGCATTCGGCCATGGCCAAAAATTGGAGCTCCATGAGTGTCTTCAAGCTCCAAGCTTTATTTGATGATTACATGCTCATGAAAATGATTCCCTATCACCTTTGTATGTACTCTAACGTGTGCTAGCACATTGGAAATTTTGCCACAAAATCTCCTATTTGTTCCTTCAAAGTCTCGGCCAAGCAAGACTTGGAGATGAAATGGCCCTAGGCCGAATGGTGAGAAGAGAGGAAGAAGGTCCCTTGGCCGAATAGGAGGGGGAGATAAGAGAGGTTAGAGTTGTGTGAAATGTTTCCAAAAACATATACCAAAATTTTGGTCAAATCTTTTCAAAAAAGAAAGAAAAACAATTTTGGAGGCAAAAATGCATTAAATGCATTCAACAACCCACATCAACTATTCACATCAAAGTGACTAGACCATCACATCACTCAAAGTGACAAGTGATTTGACTCTTGATGTGACTAGTGGTTTGACGCTAGATGTGACTTGTGGGTCGCACTTGAATTCGAAATGCGAGTGCGCCCGCAAACACTCCCGGGCTTGGGTTCGCTAATTCCGAATTAACAAATTTTCCGTTGCGACGTAATTAAACAATTATGCCTAGCAAAATTACTATTCACGTCGCTAACAATTAATTCTAAATTAACTCGTTCGCCCGAATTAAAATCTAATTTTAATTCCGCGTCGAAATCCAATTTCGTATAATATATCAAATATATTATTTTATCGATTAATTCAAAATTAATCATTCTCTCTCTTTAAATGATATTTTTTCCTAGATAAAATATCTCCGTAATTAATCCCAGATTAACTTTCCTCTCTTCTAATTAATCCCATATTAATAAAGTTTGAGTCATACGTCATCGGTGAATCTTCGGGAAGCGAGCCATGAGATCCCGAATATGTTGGTAGTAAATCCGGTCGTCGGACTATCCGAACACGTACGTACCTAGTACTACGTTTTTACCGATTTACAAGACATGGTTGGCTTCTAGCAAAGCACCGTTCCTACCCAAATCTCCAGAAATATTCTTACTGGAATATGTGATCTATATCAGACGTAATATACTTAGTATTGCGTATTTCGATCCAGCATCGGATGTCACGTGCTAGGCCTGGGGCTGGAATTGTGTCTGCCCCGTACGAAGCATATATCGGATCTCTGGTAACTAGTCTCTATAATCGGATAATCATGACCTAGTCATATTATCCCGATGACTGCAGTACATAAGAGCACCAGTTCCGTATCCTATGTGATCATTATCTCCACTATGACTGGAGTGATACTTTCGTCTTGACATCACACCCAATACACTACAAATCTCAATATTCCCAGAAGACGCGTACACAGAACCTGTTAAAGCCCTGGACGACAAAACCAAAGTATATTGATTGTCGTAAGTATTAGCGGTGCAAGTTTCAGGTTAAGACCAAATACATCTACCCTGATTTAGACTTCCATAGCCACATAGTCATACTACCAATGGAATTCCGATGGGTCTATCCAGAGCGAAGCTATTTCCGTACCATCGGTAAACACAACCTCCTATAACACTTGCATGAGTATCCTATACTTAAATATATGAGAACTATGCCGTTATGCTCCTACAACGCGTACAAGTGTAATACTAGTCTATTCCGCATTATCGATGTCAATCTCGATAATACTACGACTAAGGATATTAATGATTAAACCTTCATGGATTGATACTGTTCATATCATCTCAATCCGAAACTAATCATAAGGACCTTCTATCATTTATACATCTTGTGTTTAGTTTTCTAAGGGTCCCAAGATCAAAATACAAGCATGAATCACAAGTGAATACAACGACGAAGTTGCGGAATACTTACATCGAGCGGTTGAGAGACGATTTGGGAAACAAAATTCGCACTTCACTGCCCATGCCACTGCTCACGCAGTAACAGCCCACTGCCCTCCATTTGCAGTTTTTTGGTCACCAAAATCAAGCTCCAAGCTTCCGAAATGGTTCCCGACTCATGGGGGGACTTCCCTATCACCTTCGCATTGATCCCGGAGTGTGCTAGCACTCTTATTTTGCCACAAAACCACACTTTGCTTCCCCATTTTCTTTGAACCACACGGCAGTTCACTGCCTAAGAAAACAAAGAAAATGCGTGAGGAGAGAGGGGAGAGAAAGAGGAGAGAAATAGAAAATGTGATTAATTGTATTTGTAATATGTTTTTCCAAAAAACATATACCAAAAACAAAAAGTCAAATGGGCAAATTTGTCATTCCAATGACAAATGTGAGCTTGATTTGTTTAACACTCTTTGACTAACCAATCACATCTTCACTAGCAATCAATCAATCCCATCAATCAATCAAGTGTCACACACATCACTCAAAGTGACAAGTGATTTGACGCTTGATGCGACTAGCGATTTGACGCTTGATTTGACTTGCGTGCCGCACTCGAATTCGAAACGCGAATACGCTCGCAAATAATCTCGGGCTCGGGTTCGCTAATTCCAAATTAACGAATTTTCCGTTGCGTCGCAATTAAAAGATTACGCCTAGCAAAATCACTATTCACGTCGCTAACGAATTAATTCTAAATTAACTCGTTCACCCGAATTAAAATCTAATTTCAATTCCGCGTCGAAATCCAATTTCCTTTAATATATCGAATATATTAATTAATCGATTAATTCCAAATTAATCGTTCTCTCTCTTTAAATATATATTTTATCCCAGATAAAATATCTCCGTAATTAATCCCAGATTAATTTTCTCTCTCATCTAATTAATCCCAGATTAATTAAAAGTGCGAGTCATACGTCATCGGTGAATCTTTGGGAAGCGACCCATGAGATCCCCGGATATGTTGGCAGTAAATACGGTCGTCGGAGTATCCGAATCACGTACGTACCAAGTACTACGTTCTATCGATTTACGAGACAAGGTCGACTCCTAGCAAAGCACGATGTCTACCAAATTCTCCGGTCATATTCATCTAAGAATATTAAGATCTGTATCAAGCGTAGTATACCATTGTATTGTGTATATCGGTCCAGTATCGGATAGTCACGTGCTAGGGCTGGGGCTGGATAAGTGTCTGCCCCGTCCGAAGCACATGTCGGATGTCTGGTAACATAGTCTCTATAATCGGATATTCATGACCTGGTCACAATACCGATTGGATGCGCATCACTCAAGAGCACTAGTACCGTATCCTGCGTGACATCATCTCCACTATGACTGAAGTGATACTTCCGTCTTGACATCACACCCAATACACTACGACTCTCTGATAAACCCAGAAGTGGTGTACACAGAACCGGTTAAAGCCCTGCACACCAAGACCAAAGTCTATCGATTATCGTAAGTATTAGCGATGTAAGTCTCAGGTTAAGACTATACACACCTACCTTGATTTCGGCCTCCCATAGACACATAGTCATAATACCAATGGGATTCCGAGGGGTCTATCCAGAGCGAAGCTGTTTCCCGTACCATCGGTGAAACACGACCTCCTATCGCACTTGCATAAGTATCCGATACTTATATATATGAGAACTATGCCGTTGTGCCCTCACAACGCGCACAAGTGCAATACTAGCCTATTCCGCATTATCGATGTCCAGTCTCGATAATACTCCGGCTAGGGATATTTAATGATTAATCCTTCGGGGACTGATACTGTCTCATATCATTCTCAATCCAGGAACTAATCATAGGGACCTCTCATCATTTATATATCTATGGTGATCTAATCACTAATGATGAGAGTGCAATTTCCTTGTCACATAGTTAATTTGTACAACAACACCATGATCTGTACAAATAGTGACGCTATGGGTCATATTATCCAACAATCTCCCACTTGGCACATAGCCAGTCACTCAAGTGTCCCACACCGAACTATGTACGGTTCGCTCAAATTGCTGAGGAAAGGGTTTTCGTCAGCGGATTTGTTTGATTATCGTTTGACGCGATTTATACGATCATCACATCGCCACGATGTATGATCCGAACGAATCAGATGATATAAAGTATATATCTGGATCGTCGATGAGACCTTTAATTCCTTAGCCTGTGCTGACGCCTAGCTCAGCCGCTAACAGAACTATATCTAATCTAATTAGATTTATTATCGATCCAAATGGCTTCTATTGCTGCCTCAGCTGCAGCAATAATCCGCATTTGTTTTTTATTCGGCAACAGTTATCTTGCTCGGAATATTTCCAGCTCAGTGTTCCGTTATTCAAACTTTATAGTACCACAGTATTTAATGTTTGGAAACTTGCAGCAGTGATCCCAGTCACTTCAAGTTCTCCTTCTCCATAGTTTAGACAACATCTTTAGTTCTCTGAGATACTAATAGATGTTCTTAATCTTTAATGGACTATCACTTGGATTGACCTGATCGTGACTCCATATGCTCGAAGCGTATGAGACACCCTATCAAGTACATTTTAAATGTACAATTTCCAGAGAGTGTTAACAACTCCAAATCTATCCCAGTAGATCTTTATTCCTTGAATAAAGGTTGTACTCCCCAGAATTCTACGGAGAATTTCTATTGAAAGCCAAGCTTTCACCAATAGCTTTATGGGAATTTCACTGTCAGTGCGCTCTCCCACTAACCTCCTTATATACACAAGAATTATTTCGTTTTGAGTCAAATCATAAACCATTATGATTATTTCAAAACGACAGTTCCAAGAACCTTATGCTTGCATTAATCCAAACATGGATCGAATAACCCGCAAACCTTGTTTGTCGGTTATACAAAATCGTCAGGATGTTGTAAACATCCTCCAAAAGGTTTCCTTTTCAGGAAAGCGATTTTGATCTATAACTGACACATTTCATAAATGAAATATGCAGTTATCAACAAGCATCTTCAAAATGGATTTACCATGGCAACAGGTAAAAGGTTGAACCGTTATTAACACAATGTTGATAACGATACCTTTCCGTCACAAAAGCCCAGCTTTGTACGTTGGTATGTTGCCTTCCATGTATGTCTTCCTTGAAGACGTTATAGTACCAATAGGCACAATGCCTTGTGGTACAACAACTAGTATCCAAACATAGTTGTTATACATGGAATCCATTTCGGACTCATGGCACTTTGCCATAATAGGGAGTCGATACCTCGTATCACTTCCTCAAAACGTAGTCGGATGGTACACCTCCATAAGATTGACATCTTTATGGGTGAGATCAGAAACCCATACCCTAGGTTGTTTTCTGACTCTATCCGATCTACTAGTTTCTTGTGTATTTGAAGATTAATGGTATAGATTCATCATAGATGAACTATTTGTGTTCCATTAAGGACTTCGTGCCTTGAACAGTATTACTCCGATTTTCATCGAGTATCACTATCCTCCCACTGACCACTGCATATCGGTATTCCTCTCAGGAAAACCGCATGGTGAGCAACAATCACATTGTTCTCATGTGAGATTTACAAGTACTATATTTAAGGTTTCCCTTAGGATAACCTATATTGGCACTTATCCAATTTGGGTCTTTTAGTTTGGTATCATCCAAACGTTATGCCTGGCATACCCAAATTATCAGGAATGAGAAACCCCGTTTCTTTCCTGTTCATATCCTATATGATATCTGTCAAACAGATTTATATGGAACCTTATTCTAAATAAGTTTTGCACTGTTAATACATATCCTATTGAAGGAAACAGTAGCTCAGAGCGACTCGTGATAAACCTTATCATGTCCAACAAAATTCGGTTTAGTTCGGACACACCGTCTAACTGACGTGTCTCGGGAGGAGTCCTCATATGAAAGAATACCGTACTCTTTCATTTACGTATGAAACTTACTGCTTAAGTATTTTCCATTACGGTCTTATCGTGGCGGAATAATACTATAGCCGATCTGTTTATTTACTTCGTGTCGAAACTTAATAGTTTCCGATCTGTGTTCTTCAAAAGAAACACATAACCACACGTGATGCCACATCCGTTAAGGTCACGAAATATTCATGTTCACATCTAGCCTAGCTAGATATGGGCCCACTTACTTCACCATGAATAGGGCTAACAGATCGGTGGCCCTTTTACTATTACCAAGTAAATAGTATTATAGGTATTTACCTAATAAACTAGATTCGCAGACCTTATTTGAATAGTCAAATCAGTCCTAGTACCCACTCTTCAAAAGTGTGGATATACGAGTCTTGTTAATTGTGTCCTAGACAACAATGCCACAAATAAGTCTCTATTGATCAAATCAATTTGAGCTATTTATTTGTCATTTTATATGTTTGAGATTTTATTTATATTCAAAATATAAATTCTGTTATTTACATCTAATGTATTTATCTCAGTATCATCTTTATATAATGAAACACTTAGTGTTCTAGAATATAAAGGTTTTATCCGCATCGGATTAAACACTGATATAGAGATAATGTCTCTAGTCAAACTAGTTACATTATAACATTTCCTAATTTAAGTACATACCCAAAGGGTAGTTCCTAAACTTAGGTATCTATGGTCGAAACAGCGACTTTCGTCCCATTTCCGATTCGCAGAGAAATCTCGGCTTGAAGTCAGTATCCAGCTCATAGCTGATTCTGAACATCAATACATATAATTTATGTACCACACTAAGTATTTAAAATCCAATTTCAATACTAGTAGTGAACATAACTTTGGCAAATATTTTTAAAGTTAGAGCCTCGCCCTTTCTTTAATTCCTTCGTGTCTTCCATATCCAAATGGTAGTCACTTTGGGATATGTCAATTATCTTTTCAATATTTCACAAACCTTTGGCCAAGCCTTGTGTTTTAGAATATCGAAATGATGTGCACCTTGTGCAACTTGCCCAATTGCAAACTTTGACTTTAAAATAGATTTATTGTCAAGTATAAATTAAATTAAGCACTAAAGTTAGTAATCATCACATAAATCTTCCAAAGATTTATGCTCTACTTATTTGCTTAATTTGGGCTTAGGTATAATAAGTTATTTTATCAAATAAAGTAACCTATTATTAATTCCCAATGAAAATTAAATCATTTAAATATTCAACTTTTCATTTTATCTTGATTACAATAGTCCAACTATTTAATCAACGATTATTGGTACTATATATATTATAATGATTATAATAGTCCAACTATATAATCAAATATAATCCAAATTAATTAACCTCAATTACATTGATTACTATAATCCAATTATAAAATCAACTGTAAACTGAAATTAATTAATTCAAATATATTGATTAATATAATCCAATTATATATAATCAAGTATAATACAGTCCAACTGTTTATTAAAACAACAATTTAAATATTAGTCCAACTAACATTTAATATTACGACGAAATAATTTGAATGAGCGCGTATAGCGAGTAATTGAACGAATATTGCAAATTCAATACTTGCCTCCCACTATTTTTCGTCGAGCCTCTAACCCTCTGTCGAGTACTCGGGAAACCGTGTTTCCTAGTGGGCTAGGATCCCGTTAAGTATCACACAATCTTGACTTTGGCCAACAAATTGTATGATAATTAACTAGGTAGATCTCGAAGATCAATTGGATCTCATCCAACTCCTAGATCCAGTAGGTGGACATCCAAGTCCCAAACATATATCTTATATATGCCTATATATCGAATATATACCCTAACCTTTTTCCTCTGAATCAACTAGGCCTTGGCTTTGGCACAACAAACCTAGTGATCCCAGTCAAGCGCGGACCCATTGACATGGAAGCTTCGTAATCAATGTCGATGGACAAGAAGTGGTCTTGACTTTGGCCAACAAACCACAACTTGGACATGACACCGATATGGAACAAAGCCTCGTGATTAAAACACATCTTCGACGGACAAGGGCTTGACTTTGGCCAACAACCCCTGCCAATCTCGGATCTTGAGCAAGAATCACTCAATGGAAGGAAAATAAACGCTTGATATTTGACGAGGGTTTTTCGCGTGCAAATTGGCTACCAATTTAATTATCTTTGTTAAGGTCTCATCATCATACACCCTTAAACATGCATTCTAAATACATAATAAAGCGAGTATGAAATAAATAATAATGATATGCGGATGGATACTTAACACATTGATCCTAGATCAAATCTCTCCCTTTCTCACTCAAGCTAGCACTTGTATTACTTCTACCCGTTACACTACACTTCTAAAGAAACCTCATTTACATGGAGGGGAATAGGTGAGAAGAGAATACAAAGAGAATGAAGGTGATAAGGCTGGACACGCAGGTCCAATTTAATAAATCGAATTTATTACAACAATTTCCAAAATTGCCCCACCCATCTAATATCCATCCGATATACATTATTCACGCATCACAACCATGTATTCACTCACATAAGCATGCTATCAATCAATCTAATCAAATTAATTAATCTGATAATTAAGTGATCATCCAATGTTCAAACAACGATTTGATTTTGTTCGAGTCAAACTCGTTTTTGCGAATAAGTACTTAAAGTACGAATTCTCGAATCAAATTAAACTACATAATTAAATCCAATTTAATATGCATTTAATACTAATTCATTTATTTAATTCCAAATTAAATATCACACTTTATTAACGAACCTTTACGACTTAAATTCCAAATTTAATCGTTACGGGTCTCAAAGCCCAATTAATATCCAATATTAATTTAATTAAAGTCTAATGGGCTTTTAATTAATTTCTTAAGGCGTGGACTTTTGGTCAACTGGGTCAAACCGAATAACCAAAATCCAATCCGGGATTTACCCCATAAGCCTAGAAATCAATCTTGGCCCATTAGGCCCAATTAAACTTTAAAGGTCCAATAGTCGCATTTGGGCTTTATGGATGCGGTTTTGGGCCCAATTGGATCCAATCCATTTGGCCTAAACCCAACTTTGTACAACAAAGCCCAATAAGCCCAATAACAACAATTTAAGCTCAATTTCCAAAATTAGCCCAATTAATTAAATATACAAAATCCAATTTTACAATTTAATTAATCAAAGTGCATAACATAATTAATCACCTAAGTCTTTATTTCCAAAACATCAATTAGGCTAATTAATCATGCTTATCTAGATCAATTAGTGTCCAACACAAATTAATCAAAATCAACCCATACATGCTTACTTTGTTCTCGGCAATGGGGTTAATTTTATGTCCGATTTGTTTCAATCCAATTAAACCCAATTCGACATTAAATCAATATACCCTAATGATTTTCAACACATCCAATGTTTCAAAAAATCAAAATTCACCAAGAACACAAAGGGCATAACTCTCGGCCAAGATAAGATTTTGGCAAATTTGTTCCAAACCAAATTTGATCAAATTGATCCAACCAATCAATCAATTAAAATACATTCAAGCATACTTAATCATCCAATTTCATAATTGCATGCTCAAATCAATTTTACCCAATTTCATACCTTTATAACATTCTTGGAAATTTGGGGATTTTACATCCGATTCGAATTCAATCCAATTAATTCCGCAATCGACATTAAATCATCATCCAAATGATTTCCAACACATCCAATTGTCAAAAATCAAAAATCCCAAGACATTAAAATCATTATCATTTTCGGCCAACACTTCAATTTGGGGAAAATATGATCCAATCAAAATTTCTTGAAATTGACCCAATCAATCTTCAATTCAAACACAATTAAGCATACAAATCCATCCAATTTAATTTATCATGCTCAAATTCAAGTTTGCCCAAATTTTAGCCCTAACTTTTTCATGCTTTTAACCCAAGCTCTGATGCCATTGTTTAGTTTCTAAGGGTCCCAAGATCAAAATACAAGCATGAATCACAAGTGAATACAACGACGAAGTTGCGGAATACTTACATCGAGCGGTTGAGAGACGATTTGGGCAACAAAATTCGCACTTCACTGCCCACTGCCACTGCTCACGCAGTAACAGCCCACTGCCCTCCATTTGCAGTTTTTTTGGTCACCAAAATCAAGCTCCAAGCTTTCCGAAATGGTTCCCGACTCATGGGGGGACTTCCCTATCACCTTCGCATTGATCCCGGAGTGTGCTAGCACTCTTGTTTTGCCACAAAACCACACTTTGCTTCCCCATTTTCTTTGAACCACACGGCAGTTCACTGCCTAAGAAAACAAAGAAAATGCGTGAGGAGAGAGGGAGAGAAAAGGAGGAGAGAAATAGAAAATGTGATTAATTGTATTTGTAATATGTTTTTCCAAAAAACATATACCAAAAACAAAAAGTCAAATGGGCAAATTTGTCATTCCAAATGACAAATGTGAGCTTGAGTGTTTAACACTCTTTGACTAACCAATCACATCCATCACTAGCAATCAATCAATCCCATCAATCAATCAAGTGTCACATCACATCACGCAACGGAAAATTCGTTAATTTGGATTAGCGAACCCGAGCCCGAGATTATTTGTGAGCGTATTCGCATTTCGAATTCGAGTGCGGCACGCAAGTCAAATCAAGCGTCAAAAATCGCTAGTCGCATCAAGCGTCAAATCACTTGTCACTTGATTGATTGATGGGATTGATTGATTGCTAGTGATGGATGTGATTGGTTAGTCCAAGAGTGTTAAACACTCAAGCTCACATTTGTCATTTGGAATGACAAATTTGCCCATTTGACTTTTTGTTTTTGGTATATGTTTTTTGGAAAAAACATATACCAATACAATTATCACATTTTCTATTTCTCTTCTCTTTTCTCTCCCTCTCTCCTCACGCATTTTCTTTGTTTCTTAGGCAGTGACCTGCCGTGTGGTTCAAAGAAAATGGGGAAGCAAAGTGTGGTTTTGTGGCAAAATAGAGTGCTAGCACACTCCGGATCAATGCGAAGGTGATAGGAAGTCCCCCCGTGAGTCGGGAACCATTTCGGAAAGCTTGGAGCTTGATTTTGGTGACCAAAAACTGAAAATGGAGGGCAGGGCAGTTGGCTGTTACTGCGTGAGCAGTGGCAGTGGGGGCAGTGAAGTGCGAATTTTGGTTGCCCAAATCGTCTCTGAACCGCTCGATGTAAGTATTCCGCAACTTCGTCGTTGTTTCACTTGAGATTCATGCTTTTTTTTTTGATCTTGGGACACTTAGAAACTCAACAATGGCATCAAGAGCTTGGGTTAAAAGCATGAAAAAGTTAGGGCCTAAAATTTGGTCAAACTTGAATTTGAGCATGATAAATTAAATTGGATGGATTTGTATGCTTAATTGTGTTTGAATTGAAGTTGGATTGGATCAATTTCAAGAAAATGTGATTGGAACATTTTCCCCCAAATTTATCACCTTGGCCGAATTTGACATTTAATTTAATGACTTGGGATTTTTGATTTTTGACAATTGGATGTGTTGGAAATCATTCGGGATGATGATTTGATGTCGATTGTAGAATCAATTGGATTGAATTCGAGTCGGACGTAAAATCCCCAAATTGCCAAGAATGATAATGAGCATGAAATTGGGTAAAATTGATTTGAGCATGCAATTATGAAATTGGATGATTAAGTATACTTAAATATGTTTTAATTGAAGATTGATTGGATCAATTTTATTAAAAATTATTTGGAACAAATTTCCCCAATTTGGATATGTTGGCCGAATAGGTGTATGCCCTAAATGTCTTGGAATTTTGTTTCGTTGATCATTGGATGACTTGAAACGATTAGAAGTGTTGATTTAATGTCGATTGTGTGTTTAATTGGATTGAAACCGAATCGGACATATAAATTCCCTTTTGGCCGAGACTTAAAGAGCATGTATGGGTTTGATTTTAATCAAAATGTGTTGGACATGTAATGATGAAAATGAGCATGATTAATTGTATGAATTGATGTTTTAGAAATGTTAATTTGGGTGATTAATCATGATATACACTTTAGGTAATTAAATTGCGAAATTGGATTTGTGTAATTTAATTAATTGGGCTAATTTTGGAAATTGAGCTTAATTGTTGTTATTGGGCTTATTGGGCTTTGTTGTACAAAGTTGGGTTTAGGCCAAATGGATTGGATCCAATTGGGCCCAAAACCGCATCCATAAAGCCCAAATGCGACTATTGGACCTTTAAGTTTAATTGGGCCTAATGGGCCAAGATTGATTTCTAGGCTTATGGGGTAACTCCCGGATTGGATTTTGGTTATTCCGTTTGACCCGAGTTGACCAAAAGTCCACGCCTTAAGAAATTAATTAAAAGCCCATTAGACTTTAATTAAATTAATATTGGATATTAATTGGGCTTTGAGACCCGTAACGATTAAATTTGGAATTTAAGTCGTAAAGGTTCGTAAATAAAATGTAAGATTTAATTTGGAATTAAATTAATTGGATTAGTATTAAATACATATTAAATTGGATTTAATTATGTAGTTTAATTTGATTCGAGAATTCGTACTTTAAGTACTTATTCGCAAAAACGAGTTTGACTCGAACAAAATCAAATCGTTGTTTGAACATTGGATGATCACTTAATTATCAGATTAATTAATTTGATTAGATTGATTGATAGCATGCTTATGTGAGTGAATACATGGTTGTGATGCATGAATAATGTATATCGGATGGATATTAGATGGGTGGGCAATTTTAGAAATTGTTGTAATAAATTCGATTTATTAAATTGGACCTGCGTGTCCAGCCTTATCACCTTCATTCTCTTTGTATTCTCTTCTCACCTATTCCCCTCCATGTAAATGAGGTTTCTTTAGAAGTGTAGTGTAACGGGTAGAAGTAATACAAGTGCTAGCTTGAGTAAGAAAGGGAGAGATTTGATCTAGGATCAATGTAAAGTATCCATCCGCATATCATTATTATTTATTTTCATACTCGCTTTATTATGTATTTAGAATGCATGTTTAAGGGTGTATGATGATGAGACCTTAACAAAGATAATTAAATTGGTAGCCAATTTGCACACGAAAATCCCTCAATAAATATCAAGCGTTTATTTTCCTTCCATTGAGTGATTCTTGCTCAAGATCCGAGATTGGCAGGGGTTGTTGGCCAAAGTCAAGCCCTTGTCCGTCGAAGATGTGTTTTAATCACGAGGCTTTGTTCCATATCGGTGTCGTGTCCAAGTTGTGGTTTGTTGGCCAAAGTCAAGACCACTTCTTGTCCATCGACATTGATTACGAAGCTTCCATGTCAATGGGTCCGCGCTTGACTGGGATCACTAGGTTTGTTGTGCCAAAGCCAAGGCCTAGTTGATTCAGAGGAAAAAGGTTAGGGTATATATTCGATATATAGGCATATTTAGATATATGTTGGGACTTGGATGTCCACCTACTGGATCTAGGAGTTGGATGAGATCCAATTGATCTTCGAGATCTACCTAGTTAATTATCATACAATTTGTTGGCCAAAGTCAAGATTGTGTGATACTTTAACGGGATCCTAGCCCACTAGGAAACACGGTTTCCCGAGTACTCGACAGAGGGTTAGAGGCTCGACGAAAAATAGTGGGAGGCAAGTATTGAATTTGCAACATTCGTTCGAATACTCGCTATACGCGCTCATTCAAATTATTTCGTCGTAATATTAAATGTTAGTTGGACTAATATTTAAATTGTTGTTTTAATAAACAGTTGGACTGTATTATACTTGATTATATATAATTGGATTATATTAATCAATATATTTGAATTAATTAATTTCAGTTTACAGTTGATTTTATAATTGGATTATAGTAATCAATGTAATTGAGGTTAATTAATTTGGATTATATTTGATTATATAGTTGGACTATTATAATCATTATAATATATATAGTACCACTAATCGTTGATTAAATAGTTGGACTATTATAATCAAGATAAAAATGAAAAAAATGAATATTTAAATGATTTAATTTTCATTGGGAATAAATAATAGGTTACTTTATTGGATAAAATAACTTGTTATATCTAGGCCCATAATTAAGCAAATAAGTAGAGCATAAAATCTTTGGAAGATTTATGTGATGATGACTTTAGTGCTTAATTTAATATACTTGACAATAAATCTATTTTAAAGTCAAAGTTTACAATTGGGCAAGTTGCACAAGGTGCACATCATTTGGATATTCTAAAACCCAAGGCTTGGCCAAAGGTTTGTGAAATATTGAAAAGACAATTGACATATCCCAAAGTGACTACCATTTGGATATGGAAGACACGACGAAATTAAAGAAAGGGCGAGGCTCTAACTTTAAAATATTTGTCAAAGTTATGTTCACTACTAGTATTGAAATTGGATTTTAAATACTTAGTGTGGTACATAAAATATATGTATTGATGTTCAGAATCCGCTATGAGCTGGATACTGACTTCAAGCCGAGATTTCTCTGCGAATCGGAAACGGGACGAAAGTCGCTGTTTCGACCGTAGATACCTAATTTAGGAACTACCCTTGGGTATGTACTTAAATTAGGAAATGTTATTATGTAACTAGTTTGACTAGAGACATTATCTCTATATCAGTGTTTAATCCGATGCGGATAAAACCTTATATTCTAGAACACTAAGTGTTTCATTATATAAAGATGATACTGAGATAAATACATTAGATGTAAATAACAGAATTTATATTTTGAATATAAATGAAATCTCAAACATATAAAATGACAAATAAATAGCTCAAATTGATTTGATCAATAGAGACTTATTTGTGGCATTGTTGTCTGGGACACAATTAAACAAGACTCGTATATCCACACTTTTGAAGAGTGGGTACTAGGACTGATTTGACTATTCAAATAAGGTCTGCGAATCTAGTTTATTAGGTAAAATACCTATAATACTATTTACTTGGTAATAGTAAAAGGGCCACCGATCTGTTAGCCCTATTCATGGTGAAGTAAGTGGGCCCATATCTAGCTAAGCTAGATGTGAACATGAATATTTCGTGACCTTAACGGATGTGGCATCACGTTGTGGTTATGTGTTTCTTTTGAAGAACACAGATCGGAAACTATTGAAGTTTCGACACGAAGTAAATAAACAGATCGGCTATAGTATTATTCCGCCACGATAAGACCGTAATGGAAAATACTTAAGCAGTAAGTTTCATACGTAAATGAAAGAGTACGGTATTCTTTCATATGAAGGACTCCTCCCGAGACACGTCAGTTAGACGGTGTGTCCGAACTAAAACCGAATTTTGTTGGACATGATAAGGTTTATCACGAGTCGCTCTGAGCTACTGTTTCCTTCAATAGGATATGTATTAACAGTGCAAAACTTATTTAGAATAAGGTTCCATATAAATCTGTTTGACAGATATCATATAGGATATGAACAGGAAAGAAACGGGTTTCTCATTCCTGATAATTTGGGTATGCCAGGCATAACGTTTGGATGATACCAAACTAAAAGACCCAAATTGGATAAGTGCCAATATAGGTTATCCTAAGGGAAACCTTAAATATAGTACTTGTAAATCTCACATGAGAACAATGTGATTGTTGCTCACCATGCGGTTTTCCTGAGAGGAATACCGATATGCAGTGGTCAGTGAGAGGATAGTGATACTCGATGAAAATCGAAGTAATATGTTCAAGGCACGAAGTCCTTAATGGAACACAAATAGTTCATCAATAATGAATCTGTACCATTAATCTTCAAATACACAAGAAACTAGTAGATCGGATAGAGTCAGAAAACAACCTAAGGTATGGGTTTCTGATCTCACCCCATAAAGATGTCAATCTTATGGAGGTGTACCATCCGACTACGTTATAGGAAGTGATACGAGGTATCGACTCCCTGTTATGGCAAAAGTGCCATGAGTCCGAAATGGATTCCATGTATAACAACTATGTTTGGATACTAGTTGTTGTAACCCAAGGCATTGTGCCTATTGGTACTATAAACGTCTTCAGGAAGACATACATGGAAGGCAACATACCAACGTACAAAGCTGGGCTTTTGACGAAAGGTATCGTTATCAACATTGTGTTAATAACGGTTCAACCTTTCACCTGTTGCCATGGTAAATCCATTTTGAAGATGCTTGAAGATAACTGTATATTTCATTTATGAAATGTGTCAGTTATAGATCAAAATCGCTTTCCTGAAAAGGAAACCTTTTGGAGGATGTTTACAACATCCTGACGATTTTGTATAACCGACAAACAAGGTTTGAGGGTTATTCAATCCATGTTTGGATTAATGCAAGCATAAGGTTCTTGGAACTGTCGTTTTGAAATAATCATAATGGTTTATGATTTGACTCAAAACGAAATAATTCTTGTGTATATAAGGAGGTTAGTGGGAGAGCGCACTGACAGTGAAATTCCCATAAAGCTATTGTTGAAAGCTTGGCTTTCAATAAAAATTCTCCGTAGAATTCTGGGGAGTGACAACCTTTATTCAAGGAATAAAAATCTACTGTGATAGATTTGGAGTTGTCAACACTCTCTGGGAAATTGTACATTTAAAATGTACTTGATAGGGTGTCTCATACGCTTCGAGCATATGGAGTCACGATCAGGTCAATCCAAGTGATAGTCACTGGATTAAAGATTAAGAACATCTATTAGTATCTCAGAGAACTAAAGATGTTGTCATAAACTATGGAGAAGGAGAACTTGAAGTGACTGGGATCACTGCTGCAAGTTTCCAAACAGTTAAATATTGTGGTACTATAAAGTTTGAATAACGGAACACTGAGCTGGGAATATTCCGAGCAAGATAACTGTTGCCGAATAAACAACAAATGCGGATTATTGCTGCAGCTGAGGCAGCAATAGAAGCCATTTGGTCGAATGATATAAATCTAATTAGATTAGATATAGTTCTGTTAGCGGCTGAGCTAGGCGTCAGCACAGGCTAAGGAATTAAAGGTCTCATCGACGATCCAGATATATACTTCTATATCATCTGATTCTTTCGGATCATACATCGTGGCGATGTGATGATCGTATAAATTGCGTCAAACGATAATCAAACAAATCCGCTGACGAAACCCTTTCCTCAGCATTTGAGCGAACCGTACATAGTTCGGGTGTGGGACACTTGAGTGACTGGCTATGTGCCAAGTGGGAGATTGTTGGATAATATGACCCATAGCGTCACTATTTGTACAAGATCATGGTGTTGTTGTACAAATTAACTATGTGACAGGAAATTGCACTCTCATCATTAGTGATTAGATCACCAAAGATATATAAATGATGAGAGGTCCCTGTGATTAGTTCCTGGACTGAGAATGATATGAGACAGTATCAGTCCCCGAAGGATTAATCATTAAATATCCCTAGCCGGAGTATTATCGAGACTGGACATCGATAATGCGGAATAGGCTAGTATTGCACTTGTGCGCGTTGTGAGGGCACAACAGCATAGTTCTCATATATATACGTATAGGATACTTATGCAAGTGCGATAGGAGGTCGTGTTTCACCGATGGTACGGGAAACAGCTTCGCTCTAGATAGACCCCTCGGAATCCCATTGGTATTATGACTATGTGTCTATGGGAGGCCGAAATCAAGGTAGGTGTGTATAGTCTTAACCTGAGACTTACATCGCTAATACTTACGATAATCGATAGACTTTGGATTGGTGGTACAGGGCTTTAACCGGTTCTGCGTACACCACTTCTGGGTTTATCAGAGAGTCGTAGTGTATTGGGTGTGATGTCAAGACGGAAGTATCACTTCAGTCATAGTGGAGATGATGTCACGCAGGATACGGTACTAGTGCTCTTGAGTGATGCGCATCCAATCGGGATATTGTGACCAGGTCATGAATATCCGATTATAGAGACTATGTTACCAGACATCCGACATGTGCTTCGGACGGGGCAGACACTTATCCAGCCCCAGCCCTAGCACGTGACTATCCGATACTGGACCGATATACACAATACAATGGTATACTAGGCTTGATACAGATCTTATATTCTTAGATGAATATGACCGGAGAATTTGGTAGACATCGTGCTTTGCTAGGAGCCGACCTTGTCTCGTAAATCGGTAGAACGTAGTACTTGGTACATACGTGATTCGGATACTCCGACGATCGTATTTACTGCCAACATATCCGGGGATCTCATGGGTCGCTTCCCAAAGATTCACCGATGACGTATGACTCGCACTTATATTAATCTGGGATTAATAAAATGAGAGAGAAAATTAATCTGGGATTAATTACGGAGATATTTTATCTGGGATAAAATATCATTTAAAGAGAGAGAGCGATTAATTTGGAATTAATCGAAGAATTAATATATTTGATATATTAAATGAAATTAGATTTCGACGCAGAATTAAAATTAGATTTTAATTCGGGCGAGCGAATTAATTTAGAATTAATTCGTTAGCTACGTGAATAGTGATTTCGCTTGGCGTAATCATTTAATTACGACGCGACGGAAAATTCGTTAATTTAGAATTAGTGAACCCGAGCCCGGGATTGTTTGCGAGCGCATTCGCGTTTCGAATTCGAGCGCGACTCGTCAAATCAAGCGTCAAATCGCTAGTCGAATCTAGCGACACATCAAGCGTCAAATCATGTCACTTTGAGTGATGTGACACTTGATTGATTGATGGGATTGATTGATTGCTAGTGATGGATGTGATTGGTTAGTCAAAGAGTGTTAACACTCAAGCTCACATTTGTCATTTGGAATGACAATTTGCCCATTTTACTTTTTATTTTTGGTATATGTTTTTTGGAAAAACATATTACAAATACAATTAATCACATTTTCTATTTCTCTTCTCCTTTTCTCTCCCTCTCTCCTCACGTATTTTCTTTGTTTTCTTAGGCAGTGAACTGCCGTGTGGTTCAAAGAAAATGGGGAAGCAAAGTGTGGTTTTGTGGCAAAACAAGAGTGCTAGCACACTCCGGGATCAATGCGAAGGTGATAGAGAAGTCCCCCCGTGAGTCGGGAACCATTTCGGAAAGCTTGGAGCTTGATTTTGGTGACCAAAAACTGAAAATGGAGGGCAGTGGGCTGTTACTGCGTGAGCAGTGGCAGTGGGCAGTGAAGTGCGAATTTTGTTGCCCAAATCGTCTCTCAACCGCTCGATGTAAGTATTCCGCAACTTCGTCGTTGTATTCACTTGAGATTCATGCTTGTATTTTGATCTTGGGACACTTAGAAACTCAACAATCCCCTCTCATTTTCTTCATTGTCCATCACCTTTTTTTGAATTTTCAACAAAGGATCACAATTATACATAACCTTCATTCCATTTCCAAACAAAACTTGTCATTTCATTTCCTTTCCTTTCAACCTTTATTGATTTTTCAACAAAGGATCACAATTATACATAACCTTCCTTCCATTTCCAAACAAAACTTGTCATTTCATTTCCTTTCCTTTCAACCTTTATTGAATTTTCAACAAAGGATCACAATTATACATTACCTTCCTTCCATTTCCAAACAAAACTTGTCATCAAATTGATTACCTTTCATTATCACTTGCCAATCTCATTAATGCCCTCCATTTGCCTATTTAAACCCTCATTTTTCTGCCTTGGAACACCTAATACACATCAAGAAAAGATTAAGCATTTTAGAAGATCAAAACAGCCCTCTATCCTCTCCACACGTTCACGCCCAAGCCCTTCCTTCACTGCCTCCAATCAGTTCAAGCATCCATTTACCCCCTAGTTCTCACATCTACACGCCCATACAGCCCCACTTCACAGCCCTAGAAGTCACCCACAAAGCTTCCTTCACAAGCCCCTAAGATTCATGCCACTGCACTCCCATTTCAGCCCCAAAAAACACACAAAACAGCCCCTAATTAGGCCTGCAGTTCATGCCATTTTCCCCTGGAAATAGCACCCAAATCACCCTAATTTTAGCCCCCAAACCAGTGAATAAACTGCCCTAAACACCCTCTAAAATTCGCCCAAAACAGCAGCTCAAACACACTCAAAACAGTCCCCAAATTCACCGAAACAATGAATAAAAAACTACACTTGAAAGTCTTCGAGAAACCGAACAAACGGCAGTCCAATACCCCTCAAAATTCACCAAAACAGCCCATAATTCATTGCAAACCAGTGAGAAAAGTGTGGAGATTTAAATTGCAGCGAAACGAAGTGGAAACAGCGGACGAAACAGTGAAACAGTGAGTAAAACGTCGAAACAGTGAACCAGTGGAATCGTGGTGTCTTAGCCTTTCTGACGGCCATATAACGCACCTCCAAAGAACGACAAAAAAAGGTTAGACCTGAGGGTTTATATTATTAACTTTATTCACATAAAATAATGATTTAAAAAAATGTGTTTAGCATGAATAGTTAGTTTGGCATGATATTTGGAATTTGTTCACATGAAATAATGATTTAGTGTATGATGTGATTTTGGGTGAATGGGATATGTGTTCTTTCTTGTGGTATATTAGATGGAAACCCGGACATAAATTCCATAGCCGAATCCGAATGGACGGTATTATGGTTTGCACTCGGGATACAATGCCCCGTACCACTTGAAGGATTCATGTATTCCATTTCATCCAACTTGTATTTGAGCATGATTAGGTCGTTAGAACGTTATTTTATTTCAAGCATGTTTTAGTTATTTATCTTTTGTATGAGGAATTTAAGTTTAGGTATGTTTAGATTACTATGTATGTAGCATGTTTGATGTGTGATGCCGAATGTTTACCGTTGCAAAAAATGACTTTCAAAGCATGCGAATTTAGATTTAGGCCTATAGGAATTTAGAGTAGTTTTACCAATGTATGTCTTGTAGACTTGGTTAATATTACACAAATCCATCCATTACAATTGACATAAGTAAGGGACCATTCCGAATCCAACGGTTTGAGGTCTTCCCTTGCGAGGGGTGAGTGCGGCCTTAAATCATTTTCCCGGTTCACACCGGGTGGCGACTCCTTTATTCTCTGGTTTAGTCCTCTGTTGGCTACTCCGTACTCCCAACTAGGCCCTTAGTCTAGAACAGCATGCGTCGCCCAGCTCCTGTGTCCTACAACCCACTCTTCGAAAGTGTGGATATACGAGTCTTGTTAATGTGTCCCAGACAACAATGCAACAAATAAGTCTCATCTGATGAATTCAATTTGAGCTATTTGTTTGTCATGTTATACGTTTGAGATTCATTTATATTCAAAATATAATTATTGTTATTCACATCTAATGTGCTTATCTCAATATCATCTTTATAAAATAAAACACTTTACTGTTCTAAAATATAAAGGTATACCCGCAACGGGTTAAACTTAGATATAGAGATAATGTTTCTAGTCAAACTAGGTACATTATAACAGTTTCCTAATTTAAGTACATACCCGAAGGGTAGTTCCTAAACTTAGTTTTCTACGGTTAAAACAGTGACTTTCGTCCCGTTTCTGACTCGTAGGTTGATCTCAACTGAAGTAAGTCTCCTGCTCATCAGCAGATTCTGCACATCAGTACATATTTATGTACCACATCCAGTATCAAAATCTAATTTTGAAACTAGTAGTGAACATGTTTATGACAAACATGCTTGAAGCCGGAGCCTTGCCCGTCTTCTCTTCCTTCATGTCTGCCTTTTCCATACGGCAGTCACGCATACAGTGATCCTGTTTGCCATAGTTTAGGCAGACATCTTGGGATATGTCATTTGTCTTCCTAGAAGACTGTGATGATTTTGCCTTTGCCCCTTTTAGAAGCTCTGGCTCTGCCTCCTAGAGCATAGCCATCAACTCTCCAAGAGTTTACTCTTGGTTCATAATGAACCTACCTCAGCTTTCAGGTAGAGACTATAAGATCAAATCTTTGGTAGTCTCGGCCACGTAGGTAATGCCCAGCTAACCCAGCTGATCGATGTCAGCAATCATCTGCGACACCTAGTGCTCGATAGATGTACTCTCTGACATACATGAGCGAAAGAGCTTCTTTTACAATTCGTACATCTAAGATCTGAGAATATGAAGATCCTTTAATTTCAACATCATGATATAAGGATCTAATCCTTAATTCTGACGACGAAATTAAAGGGTCATTGCAACAAGCATAAAGGATTGAGCACTAAAGTTATCATCACATGAATCTTCCAAAGATCATGTTCTACTATTTGCTCAACTCTGGGCTCAGGCAAAAAATGTTGCTCTATCAAATAGAATAACTTCTCAGTTCCCAGGACTATCTTGAGGTTTTATTCCCAATCTGAAAATTAAAGCCGTTTAATGACATTTTTTCCCAGGATAATGTTCTAAACGCTAATCTTTCAGTAATCTTGATTGCTATAGTCCAACTATCCAATCAACGATTTCATATACTATTGATTATAATGATTACTATAGTTTAACTATATAATCAACTATAATTTGTTTGGTTAAATTCAAATATATTGATTACTATAATCCAATTATATAATCAAATATTATTTGAAGTAGTTTTAATACAGTCCAACTGTTTAATTAAAACAACGATTAAATATTAGTCAAACTAATATATATTTAAATTAATGACAAAAAATTGAAATGAGCGCGTATTTGGAAAGTATCTAATGAAATTGCAAATTTAATATTTGCCTCCCACTATTTTTCGGCGAGCCTCTAACCCTCTGTTGAGTACTCGGGAAACCTAGTTTCCTAGTGTGCTAGGATCCCGTTAAATAACACACAACCTTGACTTTGGCCAACAAACTGTATGATATTTAACTAGGTAGATCTCTAAGATCAATTGGATCTCATCCAATTCCTAGATCCAGTAGGTGGACATCCAAGTCCGAAACATATATCTAATATATGCCAATATATCCAATATATTCCCTAACCTTTTTTCCTCTGAATCAACTAAGACTTGGCTTTGGCACAACAAACTTAATGATTCCAGTTAAACGGGACCCATTGACCTTGGAAAGCTTCGTAATCGATGTCGATGGACAATAAATGATATTGACTTTGGCCAACAAATCACAACTTGGACAAGACATGCGATATGGAACAAAGCATTTCATGATTCAAACACATCCGCGATGGAAAAAGGTCTTGACTTTGGCCAACAAACCAGTGCCAATCTTGTTGGATTTAATCTAGGTCCCAAGATCAAACAAGACATGAAAATCGTGCATGAATACACCAATGAAGATAGCGGAATACTTACATTGGTTGGTTGAGTCGATTGAAGATGATTGAAGCCAATATGTTCACTGTTGGGCGCATGAACTGCAGCAGTCCACTGTCCTCCATCTTCTGTTTTGAGCTGCGAAAATGAGCTCTAGATCGTCGGATGGATCCCGTCTCATGGTCGAACCTCCCTACCACCTTCGCAAGACTTGTAAGTGTGCTAGCACTGATTTCTCACCATGAAAAAACCACTTGCTTCCCTAAAGCTCACGTTTTTCTGGTTCAAAACCAGTGAAGAAATGTTTTGGTTGCGTGAGAGGAAAGAGAGAAAAAGTGTCTCCTTTTGTTTTTGTTTTACCAAAAACGTAAGTAAAAAGAGAGGAGCATGATGTATATCATTAACAAAAAATGAATTTTTAGATAAAAACTCTTCAAAACCGTGAAAAGCATTTACCTCCAAAAATTCATCATCATCACACATTGAGAATAGAGACAATGTCATCCCATAAGGGTGACTAGTATCATCTATTCGTGTCAAGTGATGAGATATCACGATGTGATTTGCGGATACCACTCGTTTCAAAATACGAATGTGTCCGCAAAACACTTTCGGGCTCAGTTTCGCTAATTCGAATTAACGTATTTCCGTCACGATGAGAATTAATTAATTTCGCCTAGCGAAATTACTATTCAGATCGCTACGAATTAATTCTAAATTATTCGTTCGCCCGAATTAAAATCTAATTTTAATTCTGCGTCGAAATCTAATTTCGTTTTTAATATATCGAATATATTAATTTTTCGATTAATTCCAAATTAATCGTTATCTCTCTCTAGACGATATTTTATCCTAAATAAAATATCTCCGTAATTAATCCTAGATAATTTTCTCTTTCTATATAATCCAGATTATTCAAGAGTGCAAGTTGTGCGTACGGTGGATTATCGGGAGGAAGCGACCGATTGAGATCCAGGATTAGATGGCAGTAATGCGGTTCGCGGAGATCCGAATCACGTACGTACCAAAGTACTTGTTGGTTTATTCTAAGGTCCCAAGATCAAACAAGACATGAAATAATGCGTGAATACATCAACGGAGGGAGCGGAATACTCACATTGATCGGTTGAGTCGATTTGGAGACGAATGAAGGCCAAAAAACGCACTGCCTTTCACGCCAAACTGCAACAGTCCACTGTCCCTGCAAACAGAAATTTGAGTGAAGAAACGGAGCTCCTAGCTTCGTCGGATGGATCCCGCCTCATGGTCGAACCTCCCTACCACCTTCGCAAGACTTGTAAGTGTGCTAGCACTTGATTTTCACCATGAAAAATCCACTCTTGCTTCCCTAAAGTCACATTTTTTGTGTTCAAAACCAGTGAGCATTGTGTCCCTTGGGCGTGAGAGAAGAGAGAAATTTGAGAGAGATGTAAATTGTGTTAAGTTAAAATGATTTACCAAAATCAATTTATATTTATGCCATAAATTTATTAAATTAATAATAAAATTATGACACAAAACATGCAATGGCTTAGAGTGTCAAACACTCAATTCCATGCAATAACATTGAGTGCATTGTACACTATCTACATGCAATGCATTAGAATGACATGTGTCATGTGGGCCCCACACGTTTCCAAATGAAAGTGGGCCCACGTGCACTCACGCGTTCGGGTTCGATATTTCCGAAATACCGAGCTTACGTCGCGACGTTAATTCAATCGAATAATTGCGGCTAGCGAAATTATTATTTACGTCGCTAACGAATTAATTCTAAATTAACTCGTTTGCCCGAATTAAAATCTAATTTTAATTCCGCGTCGAAATCTAATTTCATTTAATATATCGAATATATTAATTACCGATTAATTCCAAATTAATCGTTATCTCTCTCTAGACGATATTTTATCCCGGATAAAATATCTCCGTAATAATCCTAGATTAATTTTCTCTCTCTTCTATATAATCCCAGATTATTCAAGAGTGCGAGTTGTGCGTCATCGGTGGATTATCGGGAAGCGACCCATGAGATCCCCGGATAATCTGGCAGTAAATACGGTCGTCGGAGTATCCGAATCACGTACGTACCAAGTACTACGTTCTACCGATTTACGAGACAAGGTCGACTCCTAGCAAAGCACCAAGTCTTCCCAAGTTCTCCGGACATATTCATCAAAGAATATTAAGATCTGTATCAAGCGTAGTATACAATTGTATTGTGCATATCGGCCCAGTATCGGATAGTCACGTGCTAGGGCTGGGGCTGGATAAGTGTCTGCCCCGTCCGAAACACATATCGGATGTCTGGTAACTAGTCTCTATAATCGGATATTCATGACCTGGTCATAATATCACGATTGGATGCGCATCACTTAAGAGCACTAATACCGTATCCTGCGTGACATCATCTCCATATGACTGGAGTGACACTTCCGTCTGACATCACATCCAATACACTACGATTCCTGATAAACCAGAAGAGGTGAACACAGAACCAGTTAAGATCCCCCACCACCAAAACCAAAGTTTACCGATTGTCGTAAGTATTAGCGATGTAAGTCTCAGGTTAAGACTATACACACCTACCTTGATTTCGGCCTCCCATAGACACCTAGTCATAATACCAATGGGATTCCGAAGGGTCTATCCAGAGCGAAGCTGTTTCCCGTACCATCGGTGTGAAACACGACCTCCTATCGCACTTGCACAAGTATCCAATACTTATATATATGAGAACTATGCCGTTGTGCCCTCACAACGCGCACAAGTGCAATACTAGCTATTCCGCATTATCGATGTCCAGTCTCGATAATACTACGGCTAGGGATATTTAATGATTAATACTTCGTGGACTGATACTGTCTCATATCATCTCAATCCAGGAACTAATCATAGGGACCTCTCTTCATTTATATATCTAAGGTGATCTAATCACAAAATGACGAGAGTGCAATTTCCTTGTTACATAGTTAATTTGCTACAACAACACAATGATCTGTGCAAATAGTGACGCTATGGGTCATTTTATCCAACAATCTCCCACTTGGCACATAGCTAGTCACTCAAGTGTCCTACACCCGAACTATGTACGGTTCGCTCAAATTGCTGAGGAAAGGTTTTCGTCAGCGGATTTGTTCGATTATCGTTTGACGCGATTTATACGATTATCACATCGCCACGATGTATGATCCGAACGAATCAGATGATATAGAAGTATATATCTGGATCGTCGATGAGACCTTTAATTCCTTAGCCTGTGCTGACGCCTAGCTCAGCTGCTAACAGAACTATATCTAATCTAATTAGATTTCTTTCGACCCAAAAGACTTCTATGCTGCCTCAGCTGCAGCAATAATCCGCATTTGTTGTTTATTCGGCAACAGTTATCTTGCTTGGAAGATTCCAGCTCACTGTCCCGTTATTCAAACTTTATAGTACCGCAGTATTTAATGTTTGGAAACTTGCAGCAGTGATCCCAGTCACTTCAAGTTCTCCTTCTCCATAGTGAAAGATAGCATCTTTAGTTCTCAGAGATACTAACAGATGTTCTTAACTTCAATCCAGTGACTATCACTTGGATTGACCCGATTGTGACTCCATATGCTCGAAGCGTATGAGACACCAATACAAGTACATTTTAAATGTACAATTTCCCAGAGAGTGTTAACAACTCCAAATCTATCCCAGTAGATCTTTATTCCTTGAATAAAGGTTGTTACTCCCCAGAATTCTACGGAGAATTTCTATTGAAAGCCAAGCTTTCAACAATAGCTTTATGGGAATTTCACTGTCAGTGCGCTCTCCCACTAACCTCCTTATATACACAAGAATTATTTCGTTTTGAGTCAAATCATAAACCATTATGATTATTTCAAAACGACAGTTCCAAGAACCTTATGCTTGCATCAATCCAAACATGGATCGAATAACCCGCAAACCTGGTTTGTCGGTTATACAAAATCGTCAGGATGTTGTACACATCCTCCAAAAGGTTTCCTTTTCAGGAAAGCGATTTTGATTTATAACTGACACATTTCATAAATGAAATATACAGTTATTTTCAAGCATCTTCAAAATGGATTTACCATGGCAACAGGTAAAAGGGTTGAACCGTTATTAACACAATGTTGATAACGATACCTTTCCGTCAAAAGCTAGCTTTGCACGTTGGTATGTTGCCTCCATGTATGTCTTCCTTGAAGACGTTTAATGTACCATAGGCACAACGCCTTGTGGTACAACAACTAGTATCCAAACATAGTTGTTATACATGGAATCCATTTCGGACTCATGGCACTTTGCCATAACAGGGAGTCGATACCTCGTATCACTTCCTCATAACGTAGTCGGATGGTACACCTCATAAGATTGACATCTTATGAGGTTAGATCAGAAACCCATACCCTAGGTTGTTTTCTGACTCTATCCGATCTACTAGTTTCTTGTGTATTTGAAGATTAATGGTATAGATTCATCATAGATGAACTGTTTGTGTTCCATTAAGGACTTCGTGCCTTGAACAGTATACTCCGATTTTCATCGAGTATCACTATCCTCCCACTGACCACTGCATATCGGTATTCCTCTCAGGAAAAACCGCATGGTGAGCAACAATTACATTGTTCTCATGTGGGATTTATAAGTACTATACTTAAGGTTTCCCTTAGGATAACCTATATTGGCACTTATCCAATTTGGTCCTTAGTTTGGTATCATCCAAACGTTATGCCTGGCATACCCAAATTATCAGGAATGAGAAACCTCGTTCTTCCCTGTTCATATCCTATATGATATCTGTCAAACAGATTTATATGGAACCTTATTCTAAAAAGTTTTGCACTGTTAATACATATCCTGTAGAAGGAAATAGTAGCTCAGAGCGACTCGTGATAAACCTTATCATGTCCAACAAAATTCGATTTTTAGTTTGGACACACCGTCTAACTAACGTGTCTCGGGAGGAGTCCTCATCTGAAAGAATACCATACTCTTTCATGTACGTATGAAACTTACTGCTTAAGTATTTTCCATTACGGTATTACCGTGGCGGAATAATACTATAGCCGATCTGTTTGTCTACTTCGTGTCGAAACTCTAAAGTTTCCGATCTGTGTTCTTCAAAAGAAACACATAACCACAACGTGATGTCACATCCGTTAGGTCACGAAATATTCATGTTCACATCTAGCCTAGCTAGATATGGGCCCACTTACTTCACCATGAATAGGGCTAACAGATCGGTGGCCCCTTTTACTATTACCAAGTAAATAGTATTTTAGGTATTTAACCTAATAAACTAGATTCGTAGACCTTATTTGAATAGTCAAATCAGTCCTAGTACCACACTCTTAAAAAGTGTGGATATACGAGTCTTGTTTAATTGTGTCCCAGACAACAATGCCACAAATAAGTCTCTATTGATCAAATCAATTTGAGCTATTTATTTGTCATTTTATATGTTTGAGATTTTATTTATATTCAAAATATAAATTCTGTTATTTACATCCAATGTATTTATCTCAGTATCATCTTTATATATTGAAACACTTTAGTGTTCTAGAATATAAAGGTTTTATCCGCAATGGATTAAACACTGATATAGAGATAATGTCTCTAGTTAAACTAGTTACATTATAACATTTCCTAATTTAAGTACATACCCAAAGGTAGTTCCTAAACTTAGGTATCTACGGTCGAAACAGCGACTTTCGTCCCGTTTCCAATTCGCAGAGAAATCTCGGCTTGAAGCCAGTATCCAGCTCACAGCGGATTCTGAACGTCAATACATATATTTTATGTACCACACTAAGTATTAAAATCAATTTTAATACTAGTAGTGAACATAACTTTGACAAATATTTTAAAGTTAGAGCCTCGCCCTTTCTTTAATTCCTTCGTGTCTTCCATATCCAATGGTAGTCACTTTGGGATATGTCAATTATCCTTTTCATATTTCACAAACCTTTGGCCAAGCCTTGGGTTTCGGAATATCGAAACGATGTGCACCTTGTGCTACATGCCCAATTGCAAACTTTGACTTTTCTCCACTAGAATAGTCAATTAATTCTCCAAGAATTATTAATTGCAATTTAATACTTTTAAATCTAAAGATAGATTTATTATAAGTATATTAATAAGCACTAAAGTCATCATCACATAAATCTTCCAAAGACTTTATGCTCTACTATTTGCTTAATAATGGGCTTAGTCATAATAAGTTATTTTATCAAATAAATTAACTATTATTAATTCCCAATTGAAAATTAAATCATTTAAAACATTTAATCCAAGGATTATATATTTTAAATATTCAACCTTTCAATTTTCTTGATTTAATAGTCCAACTATTAATCAAATTATTAAGTATACTATTTATAATGATTACAATAATCCAATTATTATCAACTAATTAATATTGATTACTAATCCCATTACAAAATCAACAATATTATTTAATTATATTGATTACTATAATCCAATTACAAAATCAACTATATATTGAATATTTATATGTCCAACTATTATATTGATTACTATAATCCAATTATAAAATCAACTATCATAATTCAATTATATGACTACTATTATCCAATTACAAAATCAACTATATATTGAATGAGTTTGTATATAGTCCAACTATATATTTTTTAAAACAAACATAATATTAGTACGACTAATACTTTTGATAATATGACGAGTAAAAAAAATGAGCGTGTTTAGCGAGTATTCGAACGAATGTTGCAAATTCAATACTTGCCTCCCACTATTTTCGTCGAGCCTCTAACCCTCTGTGGAGTACTCGGGAAACCGTGTTTCCTAGTGGGCTAGGATCCTATTAAATAACACACAACCCTGACTTTGGCCAATAAAAAGCTGTATGCTATTTAACTAGGTAGATCTCACAGATCAATTGGATCTCATCCAATTCCTAGATCCGGTTAGGTGGACATCCAAGTCCGAAACATATGTATAATGTCAATGTATCCATTACATTTCCTAACCCTATCCTCCGAATCATTAGGCCTTGGCTTTGGCCAAAAACAAACCTAATGATTCCAGTTAAGCGGGACCCATTGACGAGGAAAGTTTCGTAATCAATGTCATTGGACAAAAAGTGATCTGACTTTGGCCAATAAAAATCACGATTTGGACAAGACACCGATATGCAACAAAACTCTCATGATTCAAGTACATCCTTGATTGACAAAGGTCTTGACTTTGGTCAAAAACAAACCAATGCCAACTTCGGATCTTGAACAAGAATCATTCAATGGAAGGATATTTGCTTAATATAGATTGAGGGATTTTCGCGTGCAAATTGGCTACCAATTTAATATCTTTGTTAGGTCTCATCATCATACACCCTTAAACATGCATTCTAAATACATAATAAAGCGAGTATGAAATAAAATAATAATGATATGCGGATGGATACTTAACACATTGATCCTAGATCAAATCTCTCCTTTCTCACTCAAGCTAGCACTTGTACTACTTCTACCCGTTACACTACACTTCTAAAGAAACCTCATATACATAGAGGGGAATAGGTGAGAAGAGAATACAAAGAGAAAGAAGGTGATAAGGCTGGACACGCAGGTCCAATTTAATAAATCGAATTTATTACAACAATTTCTAAAATTGCCACCCGACTAATATCCATCCGATATACATTATTCATTCAACACAACCACGTATTCACACACATAAGCATGCTATCAATCAATCTAATCAAATTAATTAATCTGATAATTAAGTGATCATCCAATGTTCAAACAACGATTTGATTTGTTCGAGTCAAACTCGTTTTTGCGAATAAGTACTTAAAGTACGAATTCATGAATTAAATTAAACTACATCATTAAATCAAATTAACATGTATTTAATACTAATTCATTATTCAATTCCAAATTAAATATTACACTTTATTTAATAAACCTTTACGATTTAATTCCAAATTCAATCGCGTCGGGACTCAAAGTCCGATTAACGTCCAACGTCAATTTAATTTAAGTCTAATGGGCTTTAATAATTTCTTTAGGCATGGGCTTCGGCAACCAAAGCCCAATAGTGGAATTCACCCAAAATGCCTAGAAATCAATTTCGGCCCATTAGGCCCAATTAAACATTAAAGGTTCATTAGTCGCAATTGGGCTTTATGGTTAAGGTTTTGGGCCCAATTGGATCCAATCCACTTGGCCTAAACCAAACTTGATAAATCAAGCCCAAAAGGCCCAATTACAACAATTCAAGCCCAAATCCAATTAAGCCTAAATAATTAAATTACACTAATCCAATTACGCAATTAATTACCTAAAGTGCATTACGATGATTAATACACCTAAATGATATTTCGAAAGCACCAAATTAGTCCAATTAATCATGCTTATTCATTATACATGTCAAACACACATAATGAAAAATCAAACCATATTACATGCTTCAATGCTCTCGGCAAGAAGGTAGTTTTGTGCCGATTTGAATTCAATCCGATTAATTACACAATCGACAACATTTAACTTCCGAATGATTTCATACACATCCAATGTCAAAAATCAAAATCACCAAGACATTAGGGCATATACACAATTCGGCCAATATAAGATTTTGGGGATTTTTGTTCAATTCAAAACAATCCAAATGACTTCAAATTAACATCATCCTTTATCATTATAACTCATCCAATGAATTAAAATAAAAATTCCAAGAACTCCAAAAAAAACAACACACATTCGGCCAAGGTGAAATAATTGGGGAAAATTATTCCAAATCAATTTCAACAAATTGGTCCAACCAAAATGCAATTAAACATGTTTAAGCATACTCAAACAATCAATTTATTCAAATCATGCTCAAATCCACATTTACCCAAATTTTAAACCTACAAATTTCATGCTTGCAACATTAGCTCATGATGCCATTGTTGGTTATTCTAAGGTCCCAAGATCAAACAAGACATGAAATAATGCGTGAATACATCAACGGAGGTAGCGGAATACTCACATTGATCGGTTGAGTCGATTTGGAGACGAATGAAGGCCAAAAACGCACTGCCCTTCACCGCCAAACTGCAACAGTCCATGTCCTGCAAAACAGAAATTTGAGTTGAAGAGAGAAGAAACGGAGCTCCTAGCTTCGTCGGATGGATCCCGACTCATGTCGAACCTCCCTACCACCTTCGCAAGACTTGTAAGTGTGCTAGCACTTGAATTTTCACCATGAAAATCACTCTAGCTTCCCTCAAAGTCACGTTTTTTTGAAGAAAAACAGTGAGCATTGTGGCCCCTTGGGCGTGGAGAGAAGAGAGACTTTGAGAGAGATGTAAAATTGGTTAAGTTAAAATGATTTACCAAAAATCAATTTATATTTATGCCATAATATTTATTAAATTAATAATAAAATTATGACACAAAACATGCAATGGCTTAGAGTGTCAAACACTCAATTTCCATGCAATAACATTGAGTGCATTGTACACTACATGCAATAACATTGAGTGCATTGTACACTATCTACATGCAATGCATTAGAATGACATGTGTCATGTGGGCCCCACACGTTTCCAAATGAAAGTGGGCCCACGTGCACTCACGCGTTCGGGTTCGATATTTCCGAAATACCGAGCTTACGTCGCGACGTTAATTCAATCGAATAATTGCGGCTACCGAAATTATTATTTACGTCGCTAACGAATTAATTCTAAATTAACTCGTTTGCCCGAATTAAAATCCAATTTTAATTCCGCGTCGAAATCTAATTTCATTTAATATATCGAATATATTAATTTACCGATTAATTCCAAATTAATCGTTATCTCTCTCTAGACGATATTTTATCCTGGATAAAATATCTCCGTAATTAATCCTAGATTAATTTTCTCTCTCTTCTATATAATCCCAGATTATTCAAGAGTGCGAGTTGTGCGTCATCGGTGGATTATCGGGAAGCGACCCATGAGATCCCCAGATAATCTGGCAGTAAATACGGTCGTCGGAGTATCCGAATCACGTACGTACCAAGTACTACGTTCTACCGATTTACGAGACAAGGTCGACTCCTAGCAAAGCACCAAGTCTTCCCAAGTTCTCCGGACATATCATCAAAGAATATCAAAGATCTGTATCAAGCGTAGTATACAATGTATTGTGCATATCGGCCCAGTATCGGATAGTCACGTGCTAGGGCTGGGGCTGGATAAGTGTCTGCCCCGTCCGAAACACATATCGGATGTCTGGTAACTAGTCTCTATAATCGGATATTCATGACCTGGTCATAATATCACGATTGGATGCGCATCACTTAAGAGCACTAATACCGTATCCTGCGTGACATCATCTCCATATGACTGGAGTGATACTTCCGTCTCGACATCACATCCAATACACTACGATTCTCTGATAAACCCAGAAGAGGTGAACACAGAACCAGTTAAGATCCCCACCACCAAAACCAAAGTTTACCGATTGTCGTAAGTATTAGCGATGTAAGTCTCAGGTTAAGACTATACACACCTACCTTGATTTCGGCCTCCCATAGACACCTAGTCATAATACCAATGGGATTCCGAAGGGTCTATCCAGAGCGAAGCTGTTTCCCGTACCATCGTGTGAAACACGACCTCCTATCGCACTTGCACAAGTATCCAATACTTATATATATGAGAACTATGCCGTTGTGCCCTCACAACGCGCACAAGTGCAATACTAGCCTATTCCGCATTATCGATGTCCAGTCTCGATAATACTACGGCTAGGGATATTTAATGATTAATCCTTCGTGGACTGATACTGTCTCATATCATCTCAATCCAGGAACTAATCATAGGGGACCTCTCTTCATTTATATATCTAAGGTGATCTAATCACAAAATGACGAGAGTGCAATTTCCTTGTTACATAGTTAATTGCTACAGCAACACAATGATCTGTGCAAATAGTGACGCTATGGGTCATTTTATCCAACAGTACTACGTTCTACCGATTTTACGAGACAGGCGACTTTAGCAAAGCACCAAAGTTTCTTTCAAGTTCTCCGGACTATCCATTAAAGAATATCAAAGATCTGTATCAAGCGTAGTATACAATTGTAGTGTGCATAATCGGCCCAGTATCGGATAACACGTGCTAGGGCTGGGGCTGGATATAAGGTCTACCGTCGAAGCACATTATCGGATGTCTGGTAACATAGTCTCTATAATCGGATATACATGACCTGGTCACAATATCCCGATTGGTTGCGCAAACACTCAAAGAGCACTAGTACCGTATCCTGCATGACATCAACTCCAATATGACTGAAGTGACACTTCCGTCTTGAACCATCACACCAATACTCTACGCCTCTGATAAACCCAGAAGTGGTGTACTCAGAACCTGTTTTTTAAAGTCCCCTACCACCAAAAACCAAAGTTTGTCGATTATCGTAAGTATTAGCGATGCAAAGTCTCAGGTTAAGACTATACACACCTACCTTGATTTCGGCCTCCATAGACAAATGTCATCATACCAATGGGATTCCGAGAGGGGTCTATCCAGTGCGAAGCTGTTTCCCGTACCATCGGTGATAAAGACCTCCTATCGCACTTGCAATTAAGTACAACACTTATAATATGAGAAACTATGCCGTTGTGCCCTCACAACGCACACAAGTGCAATACTAGCCTATACCGCATTATCTATGTCCAGTCTCGATAATACTACGGCTAGGGATATTTAATGATTAATCCTTCGTGGACTGATACTGTCTCATATCATCTCAATCCAGGAACTAATAATTGGACCTCTCTTCATTTATACATTTATGGTGATCTAATCAGTAATGATGAGAGTGCAATTTCCTTGTCATATAGTTAATTTGCTACAACAACACAATGATCTTTGCAAATAGTGACGCTATGGGTCATTTTTGTCAACAAATCTTGGATCTTGATAATGAATCATTCAATGGAAGGCAAGACGCTTAATATATATTGAGGGTTTTTCATGTAATTGGCAACCAATTAATTATCTTTGATTAGGTCCGCATCATACACCCTTAAACATGCATTCTAAAAGCATAATAAGGCACGATAAATAAATTAATAATGATATGCGGATGGATATTTAAAAAATTTTGTTCCTAGAACAAATCTCTCCATTTCCTCTCTCCCGCTAGCACAAATATTACTTCTACCCAATTACATAACACTTCTAACGAAACCTCATTTACATTGAGGGGCATAGGTGAGAAGAGAAATACAAAGAGTCAAGAGGTAATAAGCTGGACACGCAGGCCCAATTTAATAAATCTAAATTTATTACAACAATTTCCAAAATTGCCCTCACCCGTCTAATATCCATCCGATATACATTATTCATACATCACATCCATGTATTCACACAAAGCATGTTATCAATCAATCTAATCCAATTAATTAATATGAAATTAATTACCATCCAATGTTCAAACAACGATTTGATTTGCGCGAGTCCAACTCATTTTAAGAATAAGTACTCAAAGTACGAATTCTTGAATTATATTAAACTACAATATTAAATCCATTTTAATTTGTATTCAATACTAATTCTTTATTTAATTCCAAATTAAATAATTAAACTTTATTAATGAGCCTTTGCGACTTAGATTCTAAGCCCATTAACCCCAAATACAACTTTATTAGCCCAATTCCAAATTTAGCCCAACTAATTAAATTCCAATATTCCAAATATCATAATTCAATTAACTAAAGTTCATTAGCCATAATTAATTAGTCAAATTAACATTTCCAAAATATCAATTTACATAATTAATCATGCTAATCATCATCAACACATGTCCAACATTATTGAATCAAAAAATCATTTCATTTCATGCTATATTGCTCACGGCATTTTAGGGTTTTATAAATCCGATTTCGATTTTAATGCAATTAAATCCTAAATTAATTTATCCCATGTCTTTCAACTCATCCAATGATCAAAAAGACAAAAATACCATGACTTAGGGCATCTATAACTCTCGGCCAAGCCAAAGAAAATGGGGAAAATTAATCCAATATAATTTTTCGTCAAATTGATCATGTAATACTCCAAGTTATCATCATTCAAGCATACTCAATCAATCAATTTTATCAAATCATGCTCAAATCAAATTTACCCAAATTTTACCCTAATTCAATTTCATGCTTAATAACAGCTCTGATACCATTGTTGGATTTTTTAGGTCAAACCAATATCAATTAAGCAATGAAATATGCGAATACATCAAAGTAAGATGGCGAAAATACTCACTTTGATCGGCTTTTGGATGCGATGAACAACAAAGATTCTGCTCCTCTAACTTTCGCACAAGCTCTTGATTTGTGCTCCAAGTTCCTCTTTGAATTTGATCTCCAAGATCCAAGCTTTGATGTTAATTCCAAGCTCATGGGAAAGGTTTCCCTATCACCTTTGTAAGACTCCTTGTGTGTGCTAGCACTTGTGATTTTTAAATCAAAAATCAAAGGAGATGAACCCTAGGTTCACGCCCAAAATGGAGAGAAAATGGAGAAGGCCATTCGGCCATGGTGTGGAAAGAGAGAGAGTAATTGTGTGTTGTGTATTTGATTTTCCAAAACAAATACCATTTACCAAAATTTTCCAAAAAGTTGGTACAAGTCAGCTTTTGTAATAAACAAGCAATCTCCAACAACTTACATGGAACCAAAAAGTTAGATAAAGTTGACTAGTGATGTGACTTGTGATGTGACATGTGGGCCCCACTTAGTTCAAAATTCTATTGGGCCCGCAACACATCCGGGCTCGGGTTCGCTAATTCCTGAATTAACGAATTTTCCGTTGCGACGTAATTAAATCAATTTAATTAAATAATTATGCCTAGCAAAATTACTATTCACGTCGCTAGCGAATTAATTCTAAATTAATTCATTCGCGAATTAAAATCTAATTTTTAATTCCGCGTCGAAATCTAATTTCGTATAATATATCGAATGTATTATTTTATTAATTTATTGATTAATTCCAAATTAATCGTTCTCTCTCTTTAAATAGTATTTTATCCCAGATAAAATTCTCTGCAATTAATCCTAGATTAATTCTCTCTCTCTTATAATTAATCCCAGATTAATTATGTTTGAGTCATACGTCATCGGTGAATCTTCGGGAAGCAACCCACGAGATCCCAGGATATGTTGGCAGTAAATCCGGTCGTCGGACTATCCGAATACGTACGTACCTAGTACTATGTTTTTACCGATTTACAAGACATGGTTGCTTCTAGCAAAGCACCGTGCCTACCCAATTCTCCAGACATATTCTTAAAGGAATATGTAATCTGTATCAGGCGTAGTATACGTAGTATTGCGTATTGCGATCCAGTATCAGATGTCACATGCTAGGCCTGGGGCTGGAATTGTGTCTGCCCCATACGAAACATATATCAGATCTCTAGTAACTATTCTCTATAATAGGATAAACATGACCTAGTCATATTATCCCGATAGTTGCAGCATATAAGAGTACCAGTTCCTTATCCTTACGTGACCATCATCTCCATATGACTGAAGTGATACTTCTATCTTGACATCACACCCAATACACTACGATTCTCAATATACCCAGAAGAGGCGTACACAGAATCTGTTAAAGCCTTGGACGACCAAAACCAAAGTATATTGATTGTCGCAAGTATTAGCGATGTAAGTCTCAGTTAAGACCAAATACACATACCTGATTCAGACTTCCATAGACACATAGTCAAACTACCAATGGAATTCTGAGGGTCTATCCAGAGTGAAGCTGTTTCCGTACCATCGGTAAACACAACCTCCTATTACACTTGCATAAGTATCCAACACTTAAATATATGAGAATTGTGCCGTTATGCTCCCACAACGCGCACAAGTGCAATACTAGTCTATTCCGCATTATTGATGTCCAATCTCAATAATACTACGACTAGAGATATTTTAATGTTTAAACCTTAGTGGATTAATATTGTTTCATATCTTATTAATATGGAC
>SKCR01054527.1:0-29613 GCA_019454045.1 Zanthoxylum bungeanum | reverse complement strand
CATGAAGTAGGTCCGCTATAACAAATTAAGTTTTTCCAACACACCCAATCGTTTCCCTTAGCCAGCATCATTCATATATTGTATAACCTAAGTTATACATCAATATGACTCAGATGCGACATCAATATTGTGCTACAACTACTGATTTGTCTATATATTTAGAGATCAAATCCAAATATTATGAGACAACCACAAGCACAACACTAATATTAAAACTTCTAATCTATAATGACACTTTGTAACTTCATAAGTCAATACTTCATAAGTTACAACTAATTCCACTCACAATAGAATCATTTGTGACACTTCCACAGTATATTTTCTGACACTATATGACGTAGACTGTCTAACGTTATAATTAGACTCAAAACTAATCTGACCCTAATGTTTGCGGATTATATTCTCCATGAATAAGAAACTCGTTCTTAATATCTCAAAGATAACAAAGAACATGTTTCAAGACACATCCTATGGTTATAACTTATCAAAATAGTTTGTAACAATTACGACTAAATTGATATTTTTAATCGCACATAATATAGTATTCATTATGCCATCATCTTATAATGCATAAGATTGACTAGACATTCTAATCAATTTCTCTTTCGACAAAGGAATCATCCATTACGAAAGATAAATACTATATACAAGAAACACACTAACTGTTAAACAGTTATACGAACTGTCACACAGATAGTCTTGATGTGTCCTTTATTAGATCATATCTAATGCACGACTAATAAGAGTATCTCACAAGTCTCTTTTTTTATATCATATATATAAAACTTTATATCGAATATAATAGAGACCACTACCAGTGTTATCATGGAGAAAAGAAGACTTAGGTAAACTTTTTACCTTTCAAACATTTCATTATTACATTAATAATGATAATGTCGTTAGGATATACAATACTAGAAAGAAAATTATACGCTCCCACTGACCCTACTATCAAATATGTATTTTCTTTGCTTTGATAATATCAGACAATCTGACTATATCAAAATTATAAAACACAGATTTTCAGAAAGCTCATCTGAGTCTACAATAGGCTCTATAAGCTTGTATATCAAACTATGATCTTAGCAGAATACAAACTCCAGGGCTATTCCAGAATGAACTCTTCGAGCAAAGAAATCAAAATGGATCTCTTCTTCGAAGAAATCATTCAGGAACGCCACTTTGTATTCCTAGCTAAAATACATAGTTTAATATCAACATTAACCAACAGAACCTTAATTTTTCAATCAGTGTGACTATAGATAAGTTTCCTTAGAATCTACAATAGATTTCTGAGTATATTATTTCTCACTGTCATACTATAAAGGAACCTTTAATAAGCTCACTTTGCTTTTGCTGCGTAAATAATTTGCATATTTTATGAACGATTCATAACGAAAGCTCAATCAAGTTCAAAAATTGATCGTAGTAAGCTATGAAAAATCTTAGATCTATGGTCTAATCTAACTTCCAGAATCGATATAAAATATCGCTCACACTATAAGTTATAGGATAATTTTCTTTGATAAGAAAACAACAGAACCATTAAGTATCAAATACTCCGTAAATGATTCTGATATCCTATTGGACTTATATGGAAGTTGTCTAAGGGTCTTTTCATCTTATTAATTACGTAGTTCCATTTATAGTTTATCACTCTCACATTTGACTTCAATAAGTCATGTCTTTTCTATAATCGTTAACATCTGACGTTACACACCTAGTAATAAAATAATTTTATTACTTGAGGTCGTAGAAAAAATATTCTATCAAATAGAATACAATATTCTATTAAATAGAATAAATGATAAAATTTTACTTGTACCTCTGAGACGCAACTACTTTCAATTATATAACCATTAGACAAAAGAAATATTCAAATCTCAAACTTTTCAAGATTCAAATTTTCTACCTATACGTATCATATATATAACTGTAGAAACTAGTGGAACATTAATTTAGAAGGATGAATTAGTGTTACTGGAGCATATCCCTAAGAGTATTGAAACTAATTCGGCAACACTCAATATCAAACGAATCAAATCGTATAGGATTCGATTTCTCACACTGACCAATTCCATCACGATGGAATCATAGAAGAATAATATTGAGTAAGAATCATATTCATTGAATAATCTTAGAAATAATTACCATAAATTCATATGTTTGATCGTATCAAACATCTTTGAACAATTCGAAGATTCATGATGAATTTTAAAGATACAGTTTTCAAAACTTCAAATCAAATACTTTGAACTATTCAAAATATTCTATCTATGTTTCATCAGAAACATATTAAAAATTCTCGAACCATTCAAGACGTTCGATATGTGTTCTTTTAGAAACACGTAACTAAGTCATGACAACTCATTAACTAAGTTACGAAGTAAAGAAAACTATCCAATGTAATTTATAATTCAATAAACTACATACATCCAATGTATTAGTTTAATAAATTTGTGCTCCAATAACGATCATTGGTTAAATGAGATTTAATCACATTCCTGAATACAATATTCATTAAATGGATAATGATATATGGTGTGATCTCGTATCAGACCATCCTTTACCATACGGAATAAGCATCTAATGTTTAAGTGATAAAATTCCATAAAGTATTGTTCTAAGTTATTAACTCAACCGAATATTTTCTTAATGTTTATCTCTATATCAATGACACTACTAGTCGTATTAAAATATGTAACAACTATTTATAAAGAACAAGTAACTATCCAATAGTCACAGGTTCTCATATCAAATATCAAAACAATCATTAAACACTATTTTAAATAATTAGACGGGAGATCTAGTATCCAATACCTATAGTTGTCGTATTTTGAGAATCAATATTCTCTCTACATAACTATACACATCTCATTTCTTTAGCTTTATAATTTGCCTTCAACTATTCACAACAATTGTAGATAATTGATTAGCAAACTGTGTCTGACACACTACCTCTAAAGGTCACTAAAGCCAAGAAACGTCATTATCAGATAAATAAATACCTAATGAGGTTTTCTTAATGCCAGTAAAGAATCTCGAGACATTAACTAATTCAGGTCAATTCTTCCTGCAAAAGAAACTATTCTCTCTAGACTATTATATCCTAAAACGGATATCTATTTAGATTACTTATCGTGACTTAGAAACTAAGTCACTAACCATCTTGATTTTTCAAGAAAATAGGAACAACAGTTCCCGATGGTTTTGACTAATCTAACAATATCCAAGCCTACTCTGAATCTAGAACCTATTCTAGAAATCTGCAACCATAAGGAAATTCAGAAAACATATAGATAAATATGCATGCAGTGGATTAGAAGTTTAATTCTATATACACAATAGAATAAAGGAAACATAAGCGAAAATTTTCATAATATTACACACTACTTTAGTTATGGATTTTTAACCCAGTAGTGCCTCCCACTACTTTACATAATACAGTAATCCCCAACGGAAAATGGGAATCCAATAATTAAATTGAATTCTATAGTGAGAAGTGGACCCCATGAATATATTTCGACTCCCTGCTTTGGCACGTTCTCGCCTATGTATATTCACATGTAGACAACTCATTGTCAATCACACTCACTGTGACTCATGATTTTGGTCATGACCGTTTCTCATTATGACAGCTTTGGCACGTTCACAAGGAGGTGTATCAAGGCTTAACTTGTCAGTGACAAACTCAAGCTACCGATGTAGTCCTGACAGCTTTGGCACGTTCTGGATTTCCACTTTCACTTGAATTTGTCTCTTATCATATAAGTTCTACCGGTGCAAATGAACTACCATCAGACATAACCGCACAGCTTTGGCACGATACAGCTACAGTATCAAGAAATCATTTGCATCTGTACTGACAAGGCGGACCAAGAAACAAGTATTCCTAATACTAGGTACTTTAATGCCTTATTAAAGCATGGATATTCCTAAAGAGGGATTTACTCTACATCAAATGCAGATTTTAATCTAGATCAATTTCTCAACAGTTTAATTCTACCTGCGAAACATAACTTAATTTAACCATTAAATTTCCGTTATATTTTCCGTTAACGTAGAACCGAAAAGTTAAGAAACATCTAAATTACATGCATGTGCAAATATCAAATTTGATTATATATCATTTATCAAGCATGAAAAATGTAATTGATGAAGGATCAGACCTGCTCTGATACAATTTTTATTGGGATTTTAGCGCGGGCGCAGCGGAAACTCGCGGTTCGGGCGAAATCGTAACTTTAAAATTTTTTAAAATTACCAAATAAATTATTCAATATCCAATATGAATAATTCATTCATATTTTACCTAAACATATTTATTCGATATCAAATAACGACATAAATATGTTAAAAATATCGCGAAACTTTTACAAAAAAGTTTTTCCGTAAAATGGCATAAAATACGTTTTTATCCAAACCGACCAACCAATACACATGAGGGTTGCCCAGGTCAGCCCCAATAGTACTTGGATAGTTCATGGACTGCCCAAAAAGTGTCCAATTCACTGTTTGGACAGCGGACACCCGGTAAGCCCAAAACTCACTCGATAACGTAGTTTTTCGCCATTTTCACATATTTCAACTCCGAAATAATTTTCGGCAATTGTTCCAATGTCCAAAACACATCCAATATATTTATATAACATACTTTTCATCACCAAAATCACAGAATTTCCAGATCTGATTTGGTAACTAAAAATATCATTTTTCATGCTTTAAATCCAATTTTCTCAACATTAATCATATTAATACTTACACCAACCAAAGTCACCACAAATGAAGAACTCAAGAAAAATTATAGGAGTTAAAAGAGTGGTCATAACACTCTAGAATGGCAACAAGTCATCAAATAATAAAATTGAACTAATATTACAATAATATTATCCAATCTAACTTCACACATGCATCTAGCCTCCAAATCAAAAAGCCCCAAAATCTAAGAAATGAAGAAACCCTAAAACTTTTCTTGATGCTCAAGAACAAGAAACAAACTTTCTAAGTTTAAGAGTTATGAAGATTACCTCCAAATCTCCTAATTTCCTTAAACTTTTTCTTGAATTTCTTCACTTTCTTCCTTGATTCTTCAAACAAATTTTTGAGAGCTTTTCTTTAGTATGGGATTCGGCCATGGCTTCCTTATTAAAGGAAAAATAAAATTTTCCACTTTAAATATCATGCCAAAACTGACTTAGGGGTAAAAGAGGGGTATTTTAGTCATTTGGTCAATTAATCTAATTAATTAATGATAATAAGCTTTAAGTTAACAAATCCAATTTGTAAACTTTAAGCTTAATAAAATCATGCCACATGTAACCAATAATAATCAAACATATTGCATAACATTTATGTAATATTGAAATAATTTAATTATCTAGATATTTAACATTTAAACATCTAAATAATTAATTAATGCGATTATTATTATATATGTATTTTTATTTACATTAAATAAAAAATACATATATTAATGGCATGTGTCCAAATCTCATTTGACAATTAATTAATATGTATCAAATCAAATCATGTATCTAATACAAATACACATTAATTATTAATTGACTGAAATGCCCCTAATGTATGTATTTTCATTTAACCTTAAACGATTCGAATTAACTCATTTAATATGGTGAAGTATTACGAATAATCTATATTATTCATAACGCGTTGCCCAAGTGCTCAACGAGTATACTTCATATTGTGGGAATCTCTAAGTTTAGGTTTATCCATCACGAAATCCAATTTCGTGTCCATAATTCACCTACTCGTAAATTATGACGACCACGGATAATCTCGCTAAACTATGCAAGTCGAGGTCATTGCATATGTATAATCCCTCTGTCACAGGCTATCAGTATTATACCGAGGATATAGATAAAAACGTCAAATCCCTAAGGTATAATATAGTCGACTTTTAAATTTACGATCTCTAAATAACACTCGGAACTCGCTTCTGAAGTATACCACGACCAAGGATTTACTAGATCGCAAATACGTATATGATACCTATGACATGTACACATGACTGACGGATTCTATCTAATACTCACATGATATCATGAGCATCATTCCACACCCAATTAACAAGCGGATGTCTGATCTAAATAGATCGGTGACGTGACTGCCATCAAAGTATGAAGGATAACTCATATATCCACAGTGGTATCTCAAGTCGAATGACCACTATGCTACTCGACTCGAGAAGATTCCTATTGACGTTGGTGTACCATCTATTAGGAAATCTTCAGTGAGTCGTTAAGTGTTTATCAAATAAACACATACATGTCTATACGAGTCTCCAAAGTCTCATGGTTCATTGGGATAAACCATCGGACCAAGTCATGATATACGACATGTACTAGTCTCAGCGGATTTTACTAACCGACTCATGTCAGTAAATCTTGACCATGAACTTTAATTGAGAATATACAACTTATAGTGACGCTTCCCAATGTCAATTACAAACTACGTTGTAACTGCACACTACGTTGTAAATCTTAGGGCCTTTGTCTAATATATACATATCACTAAATCATATTTAGTTTCAATCTAATCGTAATTAGATCGAATGAATATATAAAAAAAAATAGGTGCTACCATTAAGTAAGTAATATTATGGAAAAAATAATTGTTCATATTCATATATGATCCGGATTGGCACTCCGAGCACCAACCCTAACACTTTATCACATCCCAGTATATCCGGAACATGACCGACGTGAGATAGTGTCACCATCTCCATAAGTCGCCGACATGAACATGCATGACATAACATATCATGTGAATGACTTATCAATAAACTGTTTATAATCTATCCAACTTGATAATTTCTGAAAACTTGCATAACTTCTATACTATACACATGATTTATATAAAGAAAATGTATACATCATGATTCAAACATAACAACATCATCGGCCTTATGGCCTAATATGACAAAAATATACATAATTGGCCCATGACATATATGTCCCTAAGACTGCAGCTGGTATCCATCTTCTATAAAGTTTATCATCTTCATATATGGAATCTCTACCCAACGATTATTGACCAGTGATCCTATATCACAGAAACTGAGTAGTGGGGGTAAGTCATACAAGCGACCTAGTGAGTGAACGATGTATATAAAAACATAAAATAACTTAACTTGTAAAATTGTTTGTTCTTTAATTTTTCATATTCTTAACACATGTAAATCTAAACTAAGGATTTAGTTACAAAGTATAATCATGAAAATTCATATATAACATGTACTTGAATGTGAAATTTCTAAATTCTTGAAACGTGGATAAATACGCTAACCTTACACGTTGTATGGAAATAAATTATAAATCACGAAACATAAGATGTAAAATCTGAAATGGAACTGTACATCATGAACCATAATTGTAAATCATGAACTGTATTGTAAGTCATAACATGTAAACTATAAAACTTGACATGTAAGTTGTAAAACGTGACATGTGAACTATACTTCATGACATGTAAACTGTAAAACATGACACTTGAACTGTAAACCATGAGATATACCTGTAATCATGAAACATAAACTGTGAACCATAACTATTACCGTAAATCGTGAATGTAACTATAAATTGTAACTAAAAATCATGACACATGAATGTAAATTGTAATCGAAAATTATGACACATGACTATAAATCATGAGACTGTAAATCATGACTTGTAACTATAAATCATGAAACATAATTATAAATCATGAACTGAAATCTGTAAGTTATTAACTATATTATAAAATATTATATGTAAATCATGAAACATAAACTATAAATCATGACACATGAACTATAAATCGTGAGTTATAATTGGAAGTTATAGACTATAACTATGTAAGTCATGTAATGTAACTGAAAGTTATGACTGTGTATCAAAACTGTAATTGTATATGAAGTGTAAATTGTAACATAAACTAAAAATTATAAACATGATTTGAAACTGTAACTTATACCGAAAATTATAAGCATGATTTGAAACTATAAACTGTAGAGTGTAGAGTGTAAAACATGACTATAAATGAAAATTCCTGATTATAAACTATAATTCATGACTGCAAACTGTAAATCTAGAAAAAAATAGTAAACTCTGAAAATACATATGCAATGATTAGGATTGGGACGTCTCCCCTACATCACCTTACGTACCGGGATTTGGCCATTGCCCCCGCGTACGCATGCATATCTTAAAAGTCATGAAAATTCATATATCGTGTGCTAATAAAAGTTGTCAAACAAGTATCGTAACTTGATGGTGTGAAACCTACTTAGCGGGAGCGCTGCGAAAGTAGGGGATACTGAACTTGAACATGAAGCTTAAGAGGGTTTCCCTAGTTACATTAGGCAGGATAAAATTGAGCATACTCGAGTAGATGTAGATGAGGGGACAACAATTTACTGGTATTTTAAAAATAATTAAATACTTGTACTTGTAAACACGTAAATCATATATGCAACGATCAGGATTCAGATATCTCCATGCATGCCATACGTAACAGGATTCGGTTGTCACCCCCGCATATGTTTGCGTCTCTCTGCATATCTTAAAAGTCATGAAACACAAATTTGTAGATCTTCAAACATAAATCATGAACTATAGGTCGTTAAGCATTAACTGTAAATTGTAAAACATAAATTGTAAATATATCACGTGAAAACATAATTTGTAAACATGACACGTGGAAAAGATGAAATGTAAACTGTAAACATGGACTGTAGACAGAAAACATAAATTGTAATCATGAGATGTGACTTGTAAATCATGAAACATGGATCGTAAATTATAACACGTAAACTATAAATAAAGCATAAAATGGAATAACTCAAAAATATATTTATTGAACACTAAAAAGTGTACATTTAATAAAAGAGAAATTAATCATTTTACACTTGTAGTTTTATTAATCCCATTAATTTAGCAAATTTGTGAAATAATAATTAATTTTTGTTTTATATATTTTTATTGTGATTTTTATTTCTTTTGCAGGGGCTTGGTAGCAAATGGCTTAGGACTTGATTGTCTGGTCCTGAGTTCAAGTCCACGAGGTACATTTCTTGTAAGAGCTTAGGACAATCGAGGGTCTTACCTACTCCGCTTAAGCCTCGGTTGGGTGGTTTGGTGGCAAATATTTCCAACGTTTCTAAAAAATATACTACTTTGAATGCTCAACAGGAAAATGGATACGAGAGCTGGAAGCCTAAATAAACAACCTAATTTATCAAATTTTAGTTGAGCCTCACATCAAACTTATCAAGCTCATCTTTTTCTTTTGTGCATGGCTCATTCTATAATATATAAAGCTAATGGATTGATGGCAATTATGACCAATGTTGGGAAATAATCAATAAACAACAAAAAGCTTTACTAAAAAAGAATGATATTTGTCTAACAAATATGGTATAAATGGTCAATAGAAAATAAAATAGGGCTTTGAATTGAAGAGGTGCCGAGCACCCTATATTTATATAGGATACTTAGTACCTCACTCTTCAACTTAATTTTCATAGTCTCTCTCGAGACTTTGTGGAGAACAGCTCTTATGTATTTTATTTTTCTTGTAATTTCTTTTCTTTTTATTAATAAATTATGAGTGTTTTTATTTATATCTTGAATTGCTGATTTGAATCCCGCTGGGGTAAATGGTGAAACTCTTGGTATGGAAATAAAAGTAATTTTTATTTATATTATATATATATATATTGTGATTATTTTCCAAATAAAATTTGCACTCTCTTCTATTTAATTAGGACTCTTGACTAACTATAGACAGATTCTAATTGGGTCAGATAATACTTGAATCCCATAAATGCGAGAGAGTGGATTATTAAAAATTTGAATTAATTATAGATAAGACAGTTCTACATGTGTTGGCGTAATTAAGTACCTTGACATAAACTAATTATAAACAAGACGAATTACATATATTGTCATAATTAATACATGATAATCATGAAATAAATTAATTGGGAAATAATTATAATTTATATTTTATAAAAAGTAAAAATTATTTTATATTTGAAATATCAAGAGTGGATCTCCTAACTCCACTATTTTATTTTATTAATTTTATATTATTAGTTGAATTATTATTTTATCCTATTAAATATATTTCATATGGATCGACCACGGACTCACTGAGTTATTTTATTACTTTGACACTCTTATACTTGAAAGTAAAGAACCACTTTGTGAGTGTGTCAAGTTTTTATGCTGCCATGATTTCTTGAAATATATCGTGTACTTGGAGTACTTAGCGTGAAAACTTAGCATATCAAAAACGTAATTGAATGAATTAAGCAATAATATTCAAGTAAACTTAAACTTAATTTGTAAAATATTTAAAGTTTAAAAACATGAATAGTATAACATCCACTCATAAAATTGATGTCCAGTCAAACTGCTTGTTGGGTCAGGTGGAACTGGATGCATTCTCCTGCATAAAATTTATAAAGCGTATGTTCAAAATACGGTCAGTACACTAGAACATTTACTATCTTAAACCCACGCATGAATGATGCATGTACCCCTTATGACATGGAAGTTTAAGGCGTTAAATGACAAATTAAGATGTGACTAAAAACAAGCTGAAACAGATCGGGAAATTGGTGATATCAATAAAGTGCCACAAATTTAAATTAAATATTTAATAAATAATTTAATATACCATTAAAATATGGAATTTTAAATAAAGAAATTTAATCAAATAATTTTTAAATAAACATTATTTAAAAAGAAAGGTAATCGAACCCCTATCTAGATCAAACGCTCGGATTATTAAACAGGTCTCACCACGAGGTTCGGCACACACTACTTTATCTATTTCCTTATTAGATTCTATCTCAAACCAGTTGGCATGCACTTCGAGGCATGCAGGCCTTGCTTTTGACGTGAGTCCCATGGTTTGGAAACTTTCAATGATCAAAATATATATCCACGCGCTTGTTTCGTCGAGGGGAGTTCGTCGGACCTGGTTAAAAGTTAAAACTACCATCCACCTCAGAATTTGGAAATCGAGCAAACGACCTCTGATGGCTGTGAGACTGGTGGCATTAGGTCGAAAATGGACCAATGGTGTTGTACTAGCAGGTGGTGATGACAGAGGAGGTTTGGTGGCGGCGCATGGGCTAAATTAAGTTGGGCTATAACTACTTCGATAGAGCTTTGATAACTACACTATCGGTGTCGTTGGAAAGTTGGTGATGATGGCTGACCGGTGCGTAATCACACGCGTATAACGCAAGCGCACATATCGTTCAAGTAGTATAAAAAGTATCGATCCCACGAGGACTTAATACCTAATCTATTAATTTTATGAGGCCAAATGATTACTAGTATCTAACATGTTGATTGATTGATTTGAAATGGTGATGGTTTTAAATTTTAAAACAAGTAAATAAAATTGCACGAAAGTAGGTTTAAGAAAATTCAATATTATGAAACTATCTAGGGTTGTGAATCTTTCTAATATCTTTTAAAGATGAAGTGGTTATTTCATGTTTGTGTAATAAATTGATTTACTAACCTGGAACACGAAATTATGCGAAAGCCTCTATCGATGGTCAGACGCAAATACCCAGTATAACCAATTGAACCATATGTCTATGTCAACCAAATTACCTGGATTCATTAAGATTTAGTTCCAATAAAGGTTACCCCCGCCCGACAGGTATATGTCTATCCTGTAAGGAAATCTATTAAAGGGTTATCTATCCTCAAGGTAGATCGTGAGCTATTAAATCTAGGGGAATTCCTGAGAATGTGAGGCGTGAGGAGCCTCCGAATGGGTTGGGGGATGATATCCCCACTTTTGATGATGATATGGCAGAGTATGCAGCAAGCAGAGTATCTGGGTCTCAGGCAGAGTTACAGAAACTTCGGGATCAGGTTGAGTCAGTTACCCGCAAGATGAGGGGTAAGAATGAGGATTTGCTGGATTATGACACACTGACTTTTGAGGAACAGTTGCCGGCACAGTTAAAGATGCCTGATATGGCTAAGTTTAACGGGAATGGGGATCCAAGGGTGTATCTCCGACAGATTGTATAAGTCATGAGTTCAGTTGGCATGTCTCAGCGCCAAGTGCAGAAAATATTTGGAATGTCGCTCGAAGGGGCTCCCGTGGTGTGCTACCACAATTTGGAGAAGAAAGTGAAGGAAATCTGGATTATGCGAAAGCCTCTGTCGATGGTCAAACGCAAATACCCAGTATAACCCAATTGAACCATATGTCTATGTCAACCAAATTACCTGGATTTATTAAGATTTAGTTCCAATAAAGGTTACCCCCGCCCGACAGGTATATGTCTATCCTGTAAGGAAATCTATTAAAGGGTTATCTATCATCAAGGAAGATCGTGAGCTATTAAGTCTAAGGCTGAAACCTAAAATTCCTTTGTCAAGTTTATTTTATATTTACCAGATCAATCTTATTAATGGCTAGTTGACAAGACGCATTAAGCTTAAGACTTAATAAGTAAACCTTTAAATTACCCAAACTACAAAATAACCCCTTATAAACCGGTGATATTAGAATTCATCACAACCCTAGATAACTAACTTAGTTACGACACATAACTAGGGCGAGTAAAAACTTAAAAATAAAATACATAAATTACAATACTGAAAAGTAAATGCGGTAAAATAAATACTGAAAAATAAAATTACAAAAAAATAAAATGCTAAGGTAAAAGGATTTACTTTTACTACTACTAATTTAGATATCTCCATCAATATAATATATTAACTTGTGATGATATTACCAACCAGCCATATAGGCGGTAACCTGATTAAGTCAAATTAAGTCCGACCAGCCATATATGCGGTATCAAAATTTGTCCATAAACCTGCCATATAGGCGGTAAGAAAGTTTAATTACCAACCGTCCAATCTGGCGGTATCCTTGCTTAGTCAGGTTTAAACCAGTTTAAAATTGATTACCAGCCGGCCAATATAGCGGTATCCTCATTAAGTCAAATTTTAAATAGTGAATATATTATAATTAGGGAGATTAATCTAAATAGCAGTAATAAAAGTTTTACATTTCACCCTAGCAGTGGGAAGTTACCTCCTCATGGTTGAATAGTAAAAACTGTAAAAGTTAAAAAAAGTAAATTACTATTACTATTACAAAAGTAAATTACTATTACAGAACGTAATTAAAATTAATTACAAAACTGAAATTAAAAAGAAACTAGGAAGAAAACTCTTTATTTACATCAGAGAATTCAGAGAGGAAGGTACTTCTGAAACTGAAATTTCGAGCTCTATTTATAAGCGTCAATAAGCCCTACGCATCGCGACGCGCAAGTTTCTTCTTGCGTCGCGACGCGCTGACATGTCAAGCGTTGATTGATCGGCTCTAGATTCTTATCTGCCACATGGAATTTCGGATAAGGTGATAAGGTGACATGTTGCAAGGCGGCTGGCAACTCAATGATTATGCTGATGTGGCGAAAGTGATTGTCGGCACCGTAGGATTGCGACACGTGGCACTTCGTGATTGGCTGATGATGACGTGGCGGTGACGTGGCACGTTAACTCGGTCAACTGTTGATGTGGATGATGACATGGCTGACACGCGGGATGACACCGGCGCACGTTAGCAGCTTTTGGCGCATGTTAGGCGTCGCGACGCCGAAGGCTTGCGCGTCGCAACGTGCGAAATGACCATTTTGCCATTTTTGTCATTTTTCACTGTTTTGGCCCAAAATCACCTTCAGAATATCATGAAACTTTATTTATCTACAAAATAACACAAAACACATCAAAATATTCACAAAACTCAAGAAACTATACAAAATATTAGGTCAAATGAGTGGGAAATAGTGATACATTTACCACTCATCAGTGGCTTCCCAGCGGTCTGGCACGTGGTGTTAATTCTCGACGGCAGCATGAAGATTGTGGCAGTTTTTGAAAGAGAGAAATTTGAGGGGAGAGAGATGAGTGCTGAATTTTTGGGAAAAATACTTAATTTAAAGCCAAGTGGAGCGCTACGTGGCAGCCCTTCATTGGGCCACATGGTATTTTAATGAAAAATTTCATTCTAACCCCCAAGTTTTTTAGTCAAGTGATAATTTAATCCCCAAGTCTAAAATTCTCTCAAAAATATTCTCAAAATTCAAATTTATATCATTTGGATCTCTATTGACCAAGTAAAAATTTGACTTTTTACCCTAAATTTCAATTATTTTTCAATAATATCCTTAAAAAAAGTTATGGGGTTTTAAGGGAACTATCTTGCACCACAACAATTGAATAAAATTTTTTGAGTAAAATATCAAAATAAATTTTTTTTTTTCTAGAAAGAGAGATTCAATGGTTACTTTAACACATTAAAAAATAAAAAAATGATAAACTTACAAAAATTTGTACAAAAAACTTATAAAAAACCCTAAAGATTAAAAATATAATTTTATCCAATAATATAATTATTTTTATCTTCATTTTTTAATACTTTTACATATAAATCTTTTTACAATTTTTTACAAAAGTAAAAATGTAGTAAAACTAATGCACAGAAAAGCAAAAAGACAAGAGAAAATTGAATAAAGAAGTTAGTGACTAATCAGGTGAAACTTCTACTCCAAGTCACTAGTTGTTTTCTTTCTTTCTAAATTACCGAATAAGTAAATTCTCCGATTATATTTACCATTCTCCATATATATAGCCAACAAAATATTAATCAACTCATTTTTTCCCACAATAGTCACAAGTGCAGTTGATAAGAGAATAATATTTTTGTCCTAAAATTTTATCAGAATTCACACCTTTTGCAGCAGTGGAATAATTTTTCTAATTTTTCTGATTTTTTTCTTTGATTTTTTGATTTTTTTTTATTTATATATAATATCTTCCATCTATATAGCGAGTGTTGGGTCGGTGGCTCCCAAACCAGTTGGCTTTAGGGCATCAGGTGTTAAGACACCCCTACGGACTTAATTACTCAGACTTCATATATATATATATATATATATATATTTTTGCAGCATCTTTGATCCATGTAGCGAGCATTGGGCCAGTGACTCCCAAACCAGTTGGCTTTAGGGCTCTGGGTGTTAAAACACCCCTACGGACTTAATAACTCGGATCTCAGACGTTTTTTTTTTTTTTTTTTTTTCCAATGCTTTTCATAGATGCTTCCTCCAATTAAACTATAGCACTGAATATTACAAACTTTTCAATTATAGCTCATGTCTGTATGTTTCCATGCATGTTGATAATATCTGCCAACTGAGCATATGAAGATCCATTTTAGTCAATTTTATGGAGAATTTACAAATTAATAATTCAAAATGAAATAAACAAAAATTAACTTGTTTTGAAAATGGGTTGAAATACGTATCAGGAATGGGAACTCCTTACACAGCTATCTCTCACCAATTTCACCTTTTTAGTCAAAATAAAAACAAGAACGCAAAATATTTTTGTAATTTTTGAAAAAATTTCAATTTTTTTGTATTTTTTTCGAAAAAAATTTGGACTAAAAATAAAAACAACACAACTAAAAACAAGATACTGATCAACTAATTCCCTCCCCCAAACCTAAATGAGACATTGTCCCCCAATGTCTTAAACAGTAGAAGAAGAGTTTAGAAGATAGTACCTGGTTAACTGAAATTCTACACGAAAAGTTAAAGGTTAAGATCTAGATTAATCTGACGCCTCTTACCACGATCGTCCTCGGACCAATTTATCTTTGAAATGATAGGGTCAATTTGTGGTTCATAGGCTAAGATTTGGTCAATTAGATCCGGAGCAGTTCTGACAGTGAAGAGGAGTTCTTTTAAAGGTTTTGACACGAACCCATTTCTCCGGACATCATCAAGAAATACACAAAGAAAATCATAAAATCATTCAACATTGTACTGTCCAAGCGGTTTCTGGTGTATGTTCAGGTTCGCCCAAGATAACACTGTAAAAAATTTCCTCCAATGTACCCAAGCCACCTAGAAAAGCAATAAAAGTATCAACACGGTTAATCATTTCTACCAATCGTTCAGACATACCTGGCACGATCAGTTCCTCTCCGTTTGATGGTCCAATAAGATTTGCTTCTGCCAATGGTTTTGGGATGATTCCTAAAACGTGACTGCCTTCCTCCTGTACAGCTTTTGAAACGATCCCCATAAGTCCAAGATTGCCTCCGCCATATACTAAGTGCATACTCCTTGCAGCTAAGACTCGACCCAATTCCTGTGCTGCTTCTACGTATTGTGGCTTAACACCAACACTAGTACCGCAAAACACACAGATGTTTTCAACTCATCTTCTTGAAGTGGCTTCCATGTTTTACTCTGGATGTCTTCAAAAGTGCAATGATGAGTTGAATTTATAACACCTGAAAAGGGTGAGTAAAATAATAGCACTAGTGCATGCCAAATGATAATTATTAGTTAACAGTAAAATTAATTGTGATAGTCAAAAAGGTCTGGATCATGTAGGAGAAAATAAAAGAAAACAACAAAACAAATCACAATTATTAGGAAAAGACAAAGAGATATAATATGTACAAGAAATGTAGCGGCTTGATTGACGTCTATGCGTCAGGGACAAGCTTCCCATCCAATTTTCTTATAAATTGGCAAACATGGTCTTTTTTAGTCAGATTCCAGAGACTTAACTGTTGTCTTTCTTTTGAAATTGTGCATATAACACACGAATTTCGTGATACACATATCCACTGGGATGCGTCTCAAGAGTTTTAGATATATCATCCAAACTCCTTACTCAAGCCATCCCTAATGAAATTAATCTTATCTTCGCGGTTATCAGACACCATTCCTAAAGAACGACAACGAGTATCACAAAACATACGAGCACATTTATAACAAACACACATTCTTTTGGCTCTTCTCTTCTTAGCATAGGTGCCATTCCTAAACCAGGTAGATGTGAAATAAAAGAGTCATAAGACTCACCTGCCAATCGGACCCGTGCTTCAATAATCCAACGAATGTCAGCAGGAATACCTTTGATCATCAGTAACCTCATCCGTTCCAAGCGAGCTTTGTAGACTTTCATCAGAGATTTTTTAGGGAGGGAAGGAAATTGATTGTGAAGATTTGCGAGAATTTCTTCCATCTTGAAATGCCTTAACTTGCAAAAACTAAACACACCAAATGAAATCACACCAAATCACAATATATATAAAAATTACATGGGTTGCCTCCCAGCTAGCGCTAAGTTTAAAGTCGTCAGCTAGATATGACTGCCTGAACGTTATGCTGGATCTGAAAGTATGACACTTTCTTTTTGTCGCTCAAATGATTCTCCCCAATAGTGCTTGACACGCTTGTTTTTAACCTTGAATGTTTTGTTGGAGTCAGGATTATGTATCTCAACGGCTCTATCTGATAAAACCTTGGTGATTAGGAATGGACCTGACCACCGTGATTTTGGCTTCCATGGGAAGAATTTCACCCTTGATTTGTTTAGCAGTACCTTCTGCTCTGGTTCCAGTTGTATGCGCACTAACTTCTCATCATGTCTCTTCTTGGCCTTTTCTTTGTACAATTTGGCATTCTCAAAAGGATGTATTTGAAATTCTTCCAATTTGTTGAGCTGGTGGAACTGTTTCTCTTATGTTGCTTGTAGTGTAAGAATGTGCTTTTTTAATGCACAAGAAGCTTCATCTTCAGGCTCCACTGGCAGTTGACATGCTTTAAGTTTGTCAGTAGAACTTTTCCTTTCATCAGAATTCTGGATGGTACTATGTATTACACCAAGTCTGAAACATTCATCATTCTTTTCATCATCTGGGAAATTCATGGCCTTTAAAACATTGAATGTTACTTCTTGGTCCTGTACCCTCATGGTTAATTCTCATTTTTGTACATCAATAATGGTTCAACCTGTAGCCAAGAACGGTCTCCCGAGGATGATTGGCACGTCTGCATCTTCCTCCATATCAAGGACAATAAAATCTGCTGGGAAAATGAATTTGTCAACCGTGACCAGCACATCCTCAACTACACCTCTCGGAAATACTAGTGTTCTATCAGTAAGTTGCAGATGACTGAAGTGGGCATTGTTTCTCCAATCTGCAGTTTCCTGAAAATAGAAAAAGGCATCAAGTTAACACTTGCACCTAAATCACATAAAGCCCTACCAAAATTATGTTCTCCTATGATGCAAGGAATGGTGAAACTGCCAGGATCTTTCAACTTTGGGGGAAGCTTCTTCTAAATGATGGCACTGCATTCTTCTGTCAATGCTACTGTCTCGTAATCTCCCAATCTCTGTTTTCATGAAAGAATGTCTTTCATGAATTTTACATAGCTGGGCATTTGTTCCAACGCTTCTGCGAATGGAATGTTGATGTGCAGCTTTTTGAACACCTCCAGGAATCGAGCAAACTGCTTGTCCAATTTATTTTTCTGAAGTCGTTGTGGAAAAGGTGGAGGTGGAGTGATCTGATCTTTTTCTTTTTCCTTTGCTTTTTTTTCCTCCATCTGTTGCTTTGTTTCTTTTGGAACTTCCTCAGCATTTGTTTTGGCTCTAATATCTTTGTTGATTTCAGTATTGTTTTTTAACATGATGACATGACACTGCTCATTCCCTATGTTCTTTGGATTTGGTTCTGTGTTGCTGGGAAGATTTTCTGGCGGTCTGTAACTCTGAGCATTGGCCAGTTGTCCGATTTGATTCTCCAGTGCTTTGATGGAAGCAGATTGGCTCTGAAACATAGCATCGTACTTTTTTAACTGAGCCAGCACTTCTGTTATTACTGGTTCATTTGCATGTTCTTGGCCTTTGTTCTGTTGCTGGAATCCAGGTGGTGGATAGTTCTACTGTTGGAATCCAGGTGGTGGATTGTTCTTTTGCCCTGAATTGTTGCTCCATGAAATATTCGGATGATTCCTCCACCCTGGGTTGTAGGTGTTGGAATATGGATTATTCCCATGTCTGTTGAAATTGTTGACATAATTCACCGTCTCTTCAAGTTGGTTTGGTTCTGGTGCTCCTACATATGGTGAACTTGTGGATCCAGTGGTAAGAGTCTCCATAAATTTGCATATCTGATCCAGCTTGGCGTTGACTGCTGTATTGGCTCCACTTTCATAAATTCCTGTAATTCTTTGGATCATGCTCATTTCTGTTGGCCACAAGGAATTTTTGTTGGTCATTTCTTCGATTAGGTCACAGGCTTGATCTTCTCATTTTGCCATCAAAGCTCCTCCAGCAGCAGCATCGATTGTGGTTCTCATCAGTCCAGAAAGTCCATTATAGAAAGTTTGGACTTGAAGCCATTTTGGAATCTCATGGTGAGGACATTTCCGGAGCAAATCTTTATACCATTCCCAATCTTCGTAGAGAGTTTCTGAGTCTTGTTGTACAAAGGATGTGATGTCATTCCTCAGCTTTCCAGTTCTGGCTGGTGGAAAGTACTTTGCAAGAAATTTGGTGGCTAAAGTGTTCCAAGTTGTGATGGAACCTGCTGGTAGTGAATGTAGCCAAGCTTTAGCTCTGTCCTTCAAGGAGTATGGAAAAACCCACAGTCTCATTTCTTCTTCAGCTACTCGGTTGTAATTGAAAGTGTTGCAAACTTCCAGAAAGTTGTTGATGTGGGTATTAGGATCTTCAGTTGCTTTCCCTCTAAACTGCACTGACTGTTGAATCATCTGAATGCATGTTTTGATGTCACACGCATTTGCTGGTAAATGAGGAAGTACAATACAGGAAATGAAGCCGTCGACCACCAGAATGGTTTTTTCTCGAATGGGTATTGGTGGTGCAACCTCCAAAGGTTCAGGTTCCATGTTGACTAAAGCTTCTTGGCCTTCACGTCTTTCCTTTCTCAATTTTCTGATGGTTCTTTCAATTTATGGGTCGAGCGGTCGGAGTTCAAAGCTTCTGGTTCGTCTCATGTAGTGTTTGAGAACCTGAAACACAAGAAAACAAAAACAATAAGTAAAAAAAAATTAGATACAAATAACATATCTAACCCCAAAACTAATAGTGAAAGATAAATAAGTCCCTGGCAACGGCGCCAAAAACTTTATCGGTGCGTAATCACACACGTATAACGCAAGCGCACGTATCGTTCAAGTAGTATAAAAAGTATCGATCCCACGAGGACTTAATACCTAATCTATTAATTTTATGAGGTCAAATGATTACTAGTATCTAACATGTTGATTGATTGATTTGAAATGGTGATGGTTTTAAATTTTAAAACAAGTAAATAAAATTGCACGAAAGTAGGTTTAAGAAAATTCAATATTATGAAACTATCTAGGGTTGTGAATCTTTCTAATATCTTTTAAAGATGAAGTGGTTATTTCATGTTTGTGTAATAAATTGATTTACTAACCTGGAACACGAAATTATGCGAAAGCCTCTATCGATGGTCAGACGCAAATACCCAGTATAACCCAATTGAACCATATGTCTATGTCAACCAAATTACCTGGATTTATTAAGATTTAGTTCCAATAAAGGTTACCCCCGCCCGACAGGTATATGTCTATCCTGTAAGGAAATCTATTAAAGGGTTATCTATCATCAAGGAAGATCGTGAGCTATTAAGTCTAATGCTGAAACCTAAAATTCGTTTGTCAAGTTTATTTTAGATTTACCAGATCAATCTTATTAATGGTCAGTTGACAAGACGCATTAAGCTTAAACTTAATAAGTAAACCTTTAAATTACCCAAACTACAAAATAACCCCTTATAAACCGGTGATATTAGAATTCATCACAACCCTAGATAACTAACTTAGTTACGACACATAACTAGGGCGAGTAAAAACTTAAAAATAAAATACATAAATTACAATGCTGAAAAGTAAATGCGGTAAAATAAATACTGAATAGTAAAATTACAATAAAATAAAATGCTAAGGTAAAAGGATCTATTTTTACTACTACTAATTTAGATATCTCCCTTAATATAATATATTAACTTGTGATGTTATTACCAACCAGTCATATAGGCGGTAACCTGATTAAGTCAAATTAAGTCCGACCAGTCATATAGGCAGTATCAAAATTTGTCCATAAACCTGCCATATAGGCGGTAAGAAAGTTTAATTACCAACCGACCAATCTGGCGGTATCATTGCTTAGTCAGGTTTAAGCCAGTTTAAAATTGATTACCAACCGGCAAAATAGCGGTATCCTCATTAAGTCAAATTTTAAATAGTGAATATATTATAATTATGGAGATTAATCTAAATAGCAGTAATAAAAGTTTTACCTTTCACCCTAGCAGTGAGAAGTTACCTCCTCATGGTTGAATAGTAAAAACTGTAAAAGTAAAAAAAGTAAATTACTATTACTATTACAAAAGTAAATTACTATTACAGAACGTAATTAAAATTAATTACAAAACTGAAATTAAAAAGAAACTAGGAAGAAAACTCCTTATTTACATCAGAGAATTCAGAGAGGAAGGTACATCTGAAACTGAAATTTCGAGCTCTATTTATAGGCGTCAATAAGCCCCACGCGTCGCGACGCGCAAGTTCTTCTTGCGTCGCGACGCGCTGACGTGTCAAGCGTTGATTGATCGGCTCTAGATTCTTATATGCCACGTGGCATTTCTGATAAGGTGATAAGGTGACACGTGGCAAGGCGGCTGGAAACTCAATGATTATGCTGACGTGGCGACACGTGACGAAAGTGATTGTCGGCACCGTAGGATTGCGACACGTGGCACTTCGTGATTGGCTGATGATGACGTGGCGGCAAAGTGGTACGTTGACTCGGTCAACTGCTGATGTGGATGATGACGTGGGTGACACGCGGGATGACACGTGGCGACACATGGCGATGGCGATTGTCGGCACCATAGAATGACGACACGTGGCAAGACGCACGTTAGCGTATTGACTGTGATGTTGACACGTGGAAGGCGCACGTTAGCAAGTCAAACTTTTCAGATTGTGACACGTGTCCACCGGCGCACGTTAGCAGCTTTTGGCGCATGTTAGGCGTCGCGACGCCGAAGGCTTGCGCGTCGCAACGTGCGAAATGACCATTTTGCCATTTTTGTCATTTTTCACTGTTTTGGCCCAAAATCACCTTCAGAATATCATGAAACTTTATTATCTACAAAATAACACAAAACACATCAAAATATTCACAAAACTCAAGAAACTATACAAAATATTAGGTCAAATGAGTGGGAAATAGTGATACATTTACCACTCATCAGTGGCTCCCAGCGGTCTGGCACGTGGTGTTAATTCTCGACGGCAGCATGAAGATTGTGGCAGTTTTTGAAAGAGAGAAATTTGAGGGGAGAGAGATGAGTGCTGAATTTTTGGGAAAAATACTTAATTTAAAGCCAAGTGGAGCGCTACGTGGCAGCCCTTCATTGGGCCACATGGTATTTTAATGAAAAATTTCATTCTAACCCCCAAGTTTTTTAGTCAAGTGATAATTTAATCCCCAAGTCTAAAATTCTCTCAAAAATATTCTCAAAATTCAAATTTATATCATTGGATCTCTATTGACCAAGTAAAAATTTGACTTTTTACCCTAAATTTCAATTATTTTTCAATAATATCCTTAAAAAAAGTTATGGGGTTTTAAGGGAACTATCTTGCACCACAACAATTGAATAAATTTTTTGAGTAAAATATCAAAATAAATTTTTTTTTTTTTCTAGAAAGAGAGATTCAATGGTTACTTTAACACATTAAAAAAAAAAAAATGATAAACTTACAAAAATTTGTACAAAAAACTTATAAAAAAACCTAAAGATTAAAAATATAATTTTATCCAATAATATATTATTTTTATCTTCATTTTTTAATACTTTTACATATAAATCTTTTTACAATTTTTATATGAATATCGTCACTTAAAAAATATACTGCTTACATGAATTTTCCTTTTTCGCCCTGATGTCGAAGAGGAATCAGTTCTCACAACGAAAAATACCGCCAGCACGGCACCGTTTTTTTTCCGAAAACGATGTCGTTTCTCGGACAATCCCTTGATTTAACAACTCCCCGTTTGGGCAATTGCTCTGTTTATTGTCCGTGGCCTTATCCACTACTTGATCATAAATCAACAATTTAACAAGGAAACCACCGACACTCATTTTCTGTCTGTGTCGATTCAAAAATGGGTTCATAGATCTGCTCTCCATCAACAAGGTCATTTTAATCCTCTCTCTTTCATTTCCCATAAATTAAAAAAAAAAAAGTTAACCTTTATTTTCATTTTCTTGTTATTAATTAGCTCAATACATTGTAGATCGATGCATTTTCACATCTTTTACTAGTTATCAATTGACCCAACTGCCCACATCTTAACAAAATTGAAATGTCGTCGATTCGATTTGATTCCACTAAACATTATTACACAACGAGCAGTCTTGTAGTTGGTTACGCTCTTTGTTCAAGCTTGCTTGCTGTCATAAACAAGTATGCCATCACCATATTTAACTACCCAGGTCTTTTAACGGCTTTACAATACTTAACCTCTGCTCTGGGTGTTTGGGTTTTGGGAAAGTTTGGATTTTTACATCATGATCCATTCACTATCGATATGGCCAAGAAATTTTTACCAGCTGCTTTTGTCTTTTATCTTGCAATTTTCACAAATACCAATCTCTTGCGCCATGCCAATGTGGATACCTTTATAGTGTTTAGATCATTGACGCCCCTTTTGGTTGCTCTTGCTGATACTGCCTTTAGACGGCAACCTTGCCCATCAAGGCTTACATTTTTGTCACTGGTGATTATTTTGGGTGGTGCTGTTGGGTATGTGGCCACTGATTCTGCTTTTACTTTGACTGCATATTCATGGGCACTTGCATATTTGGTGACGATTACTACCGAGATGGTTTATATTAAGCATATGGTGACAAATCTTGGATTGAACACTTGGGGTTTTGTGCTGTATAACAATTTATTGTCGTTGATGATATCGCCGGTGTTTTGGATTTTGACTGGAGAGTATAGTGATGTATTTGCTGCTTTGGGTGCGAGTGTTGGGAACTGGTTTGTGCCTGAAGTCTTTTTTGCGGTTGCTTTGTCTTGTGTGTTTGGTTTGCTTATCAGTTTTTTCGGATTTGCGGCAAGGAAAGCAATCTCTGCTACGGCGTTTACTGTGACTGGTGTAGTTAATAAGTTCCTTACTGTTGTGATCAATGTCTTAATTTGGGACAAGCATGCCAGTCCATTTGGCTTGGTTTGCCTCCTCTTTACGATTTGTGGAGGTGTTCTTTATCAGCAGTCAGTTACTGGACCTAGTGCTGCTCCTGCACAGCGTGAATTAACAGTGTCAAAGCAGAACGATACAGAGAATCCTGCTGATGATTTTGGGGAAGAAGACTAAGGGAAGAGCATACATGGCAAACATGCTTCTGCATGAGAATTTTTGCTTCCTTTTTGTCCGTTCTTAAGCAATTTGGATGTAACAAATTCTATCTCTAGTATTAGCATTTTATGGTATAAGCATCATTCTTATATCAGATCTTCACAATTATTATCTTCTAGAATTTGGTTTTTGTGCACACTTGCTATTTATGTTTGGAAATTGATAATGTGAAAATATCTTCCCTGATGATATTTCATGTTCTTATAGATTGCTTTCTTAAAGTCTCTGTGTTACATTTGTCATGATGGCAATGACATGACTGAATTCAAGGACTTCGATTTTAACAGTCTTCCTCTGAATGAAAATTTTGTTGTTCATAGCAAATTATGGTGTAACCCATTTAGCAATCTACAAGAATATGGCAGCTGATTTACCATTCCTCCTCTTTTATGAGGATAATGTGTTATTTGCATCTCTGAGTTGCAGGTATATCCACATAGTCCTGGTATTGTATTAGGATTAAGAGTTGAAGGTACATCCACTTAGTCTTGGTATTGTATTAGGATTAAATTAATCCCGTCGCTTTCAATTTATTATTTTGGGTTGGCAAATGGGCCGGGCTTGGAAAAACTCATCACCAAATTCAAGTATTGTTTATTAATATTTTCAAGATATTGGAAAAGCCCGATTTCTAAAATTTTGAATTGATGCTCTTATTGTGTTTTTTCAGATCGGATTTAAGTAAAAAAAAAAAAAAATACTTAAAATTGTGATAGGACTTTTCAAAACCTAACCCATTTGCCATTAGTATAACCAGTGAATTTCTTTGGAGCTAGATGCCTTCCTACTTCCAGACACCACAAAATTGCCTTGATAAGGCAAGTTTAGCCAATCTATGCACAATTTACATACTCTAGGTCTAAATTGAATCACCACTTGATTTAAGCTGGATGTCATATACCACCTTGTGAATTTATTTGGATCTAGGTGTCTTTCCTAGAACCAAATTTACCACATTTAGACCATCTGATTCAATGATTAGGGGCAGCGGCTTAGTATCCTCTGCAAGTTTGATTCCTAACCCAATTGCCTCAGCTTCTGCCTGCTCAATGTCCACTCCACATCTGCCTTGCTGAACTGCTGTAGCCACCGGCTTTCCTTCATGGTCTCTAATTACCACACCTAAACCTCCTTTCTGCTGATCCTGGCATATCAAGGCATCTACTTTTTTTTAAACCAATGCACTGGAGTTGGCTTCCATTTATTTACATTCCCCTTTGTCCCTTTGTCCACCCACAGCTCTTTTTCCTGGTGTAGTAATCCATATGAATTGAGCATTGCTTCAACGGATGCAAGGATTTGATTCGTTTCAGTTTTATCTTTTTGAAACAACTCCTTGTTTCTTACCCCCAGCATGCCCACATAAAAGACAATAGCAATGCTCATTTCCTTCTTGGTCAAGCTACTCCAGCATAAGCTAAGAAAGTCTCCCATAGTGCTTCCTGGGAACTTTCTGACCATATCTACAAAATCAGTTTGGAGCCAGCACTGTTTGGACACTTTACAGAGAATCAATGCATGAACAGCTGTTTATTCCCCTCTAAGACATCTCTGGCATGTGCTATTTTCAAACACTCTTTTTGCTTTCAAGTTAGTCGCAGTTGGAAGCAAATTTGAAGCTGCTTGCCACAGGAAAAATTTTATTTTCTCAGGTACGTCTAGGCCCCAAATCTTCCCCCATAAATCAGGTTCCTTAGATGAGCAAGCAGTTCCCTCCATGGTTATCCCATCCATTCCCAGGTGGTATGCACTTTTCACTGAAAATTCCCCTCTTTTTTCGTAGTGCCAACATAGTTGGTACTCCCTAGGGTTCTGGGCAGAGGTATCTTTCTAATTTCCTCAACATCCATAGCAATTCCATCTGTTGTCATCTGTCATTAAAGGTGCTACCTTTGTGTCCAGAACCAGTGCAGGCTGATAAATTGGTCTGAACAATTACGGTCTAGTGTGACAACAGATTTACTTATGGTGAAATTCTTATCCCTTTTGTGGTGGAAAAATCTTGGGTATTTCCAGTGTATATAAACCTCCTTTTGTTAGATTCTTTTGTGAAGATGCACACAGAGGAAAAAAAAATCTAAAGGAAGAGGGTGGCTTATACATCGGAAGTACCCAAGACAAGACTTTCTTGTTTAATGGTACTTGGCAATTAATTCTCCAGAATTTGATCATTATTCAGAATCAAATTAATGACTGCTATGATGCGAAGATTGGCACAACCTTGATGCTTCTCTTTGTGACTTTATAGGTTGATTTAGGTGATTGGGAAATGCTACTATTAGATACTTGCAACCCATTAGTCTTCTAATTTCTATTTTGAAATTGTATTCAATTCATGTGATCAGATCAGTGTTTTCCTCCAAAATCTTCCTTCCATTTACCCGGAATGCGAGTTTGTCTTATTTTCTGTTTATGATCCTTTATTTCAACTTTAGTCTTATTTTCGGTATATGATCATTTATTTCAACTTTAGTGCCTTTGTTCATTTGAAAGCAGAAGAATTGAGGCTTAAGAGGATTGGATTACCATTTAGAGAACTAAGATCTGTTAATATTCTGCTGACTGCTTGATGATTGTGAAACCCTGCCAAAATAGGATATGATTCTCACAAATCACCAGAAATCATTGCAGGAACAAGTTCCATTCTTAAACTGGTGAAACCTGTTTCTATCCCTCACAATTATCTCCCTGTTATAAACTTTTGATATGATCTTGGTTGCTGTGTGACAGTCATTGCACACACGAAGATTCTTCACAAGTCGGATTGGAACCCCAGGGCTTGTACTTATAAGCCCGAATGCAACTGCCAGCTTCTCGCTATGGAGGTTAAGTGCAGTCTCCTTTTCCTCTTCATCCATATCAAACAACACTTCTGATTTGTTTGGAACATAACCATCTTTCTCTAATCTGCTTATCATGTCATCCAACATTTCATAAATCTCTGAGGATTGTGGGTGTGATGAATCACCCTTAACAAATTCATGAACAACACCATCAACCTCAATCAAACTGCAACCAGGGGGTTTCTTAATGTTTCTTTCAGCCATGAGTTCCCTGATTCTTTTCGCCTTCTCCCACTTCTTCGACGAGCTATATATGTTTGACAGAATAACATATGAGCCACCATTTTCTGGGTAAAGCTCCAAAAGTTGTTGAGCTGCTCTTTCTGCAGCCTCAAGGTTCCCATGTATTCTGCAGGCACCAAGAAGTCCTCCTAGAACGAAATGATCTGGTGCCATAGGCATGTTCTTTATCAACTCCTCAGCTTCAGTTATCCGACCAGCTCGACCTAAAATGTCGACTAAGCAACCATAGTGTTCGATGCTAGGCTGAATGCCATATTTAACAGACATTAAATTGAAGTGAGAAATCCCTTCATCTACTAGTCCAGCATGACTACAGGCAACCAAGACACCAACAGAGGTAACTGCATCTGGTTTCACCCCTCTAATCTGCATCTCGTCGAAATATTCCAGAGCTTCATTTCCTTGTCCACACATTGCAAGGCCAACAATCAAGGCTGTCCAAGTCATGATATCTTTCTTCGGCAGTTCTTTGAATACTCTTACTGCATTAGCTATGCTACCACATTTAGCATATGCGTTCACAAGCGCAGTTCCTAAGGCAACATCCACTTCAATGTTCTTCTTCATGATATAGGCATGCAGCCAGGTACAAATCTCAAGGGCACCCACGTGAGTGCAAGCAATCAACAAACTCACCATTGTCACTTTATCCCCTGTAAGGCCCTTAGATTGCATATCACGAAAGAGTGCTAAAGCTTCCTCGTATGCTCTATCCTCAACATATCCTTTAATCAAAATATTCCAGCAATAAAAATTCTTCTCAGGCATCCTTTCAAATAAATGCCTAGCAAATGAGATGCAATTGCACTTGCAATAGGCATCCATAAGAGCTGTTTTGAGCACCACATGAGACCCAAAACCATTTTCATCAACACACTCATGCACTCGTTTTACAGTTGCTAATTCTCTCGCTCTTGCACAAGCAGTCAAAACATTAACTAGAGTAACCTCATTTGGCTTCACATTTTCACTTTCCATTCTCTCAAAAATCTTGATAGCCTCATCTGGTTGATCCCATTGCAAGTAAGCACCAATCATTGTAGCCCAAGAAACCACACTCTTATCATCCATTTTAAAGAACGCCCTTTCCGCTGAAACCAAACACCGGCAACTTGAATACATAGTCATCAAAGTGTTCTGTATGTAAGAATCCGAAGCCAACCCAAACATTATAGCTTGACAATGTAACTGTTTTCCAACAGAAAGATCAGAACATGATTTAAACAACGAAGGAAACGTGAATCTTTCAGGAATTAGACCTTGAACAAACATCTCATGATAAAAAAGAAGTGCCTCTTGATGCAAATTTTTGTTTGTGTAGCCTCTAATTATGGAATTACAAGTATAGTTGGTTGGATTGGAGATTTGTGAGAAGACCAAACGTACATAATAGAGGCTTCCGGAGTCTTGAAGAGCAGAAAAGACAACGATTTTGCTGGCAGCGTAGGAGTCGAAGAAGAGGCCTGTCCTTAGCATTTGAGCATGAATCTGCTTGAGCTCCCACATTGTGGAACATTTTTCTAGTGAGACAAGACACGAGTGTTGTTGACATTGACTGTTTATGTTGCTGTTATTGTTGTTGTTGTTTCTCAAAGAAGAAGATAAGGCCGTTGTTCTTGCATGGTTGTGGAGGAGAGGCAGAGGATCAGCCATAGAAGTTGAAGTTTTAGATAAGTTTGGAACCTACATGTTCTGTACCTAGGGAAAATAGATCAATGCATCTCTTGTTGTCGGTAATTTTTGGATATTTACATTATTAGATTTTATTTGTTCAAATATAAATATAGGGTTTGGCAAATTGTAAAAAAATCTCACATTAAAAAAAATAATAATAAGACGGTTTAACACTTTATAAGTATCCATATTTTATAATAAAATAATGAAGATAATATCTGTTTATATGTGGCTCGTACATACACATGATATGTAGTGAGGCCTATAATTTAATTCTTCATAATGTTGCAACTCTTTATAAATTAGCAGTTAAATCTCAAAGGGTGTATGGCAAAGGTTGTCAATTCTCTATAAATTACATATAGAGAAATTCAAAATTATTGATGAATTCTATTATCTTCTCCTTCCTTGTTTCCCAAAATTTCTAATAAAGTATTTCTTGTTTTACGTGAATTTTCACTTTTATTTAGACTTGTCATGTTTTGAAATCGTATGTTACA
>SKCR01054526.1:0-29546 GCA_019454045.1 Zanthoxylum bungeanum | reverse complement strand
TCAGTAACTTCCTGGAAGTTTGTGGCACTTTTAACTACAACAGAGCATCATAAGAAGCAATGAGACTGCGAGTTTTTCCATATTCCCTGAAGGACAGAGCTAAAGCTTGGCTACATTCACTACCAGCAGGATCTATCACAACTTGGAACACTTTAGCCACCAAATTTCTTGCAAAGTACTTTCCACCAGCCAGAACCGGAAAGCTGAGGAATGACATCACATCCTTTGTACAACAAGATTCAGAATCCCTCTGCGAAGCTTGGGAAAGGTACAAAGATTTACTCCGGAAATGTCTTCACCATGAAATTCCAAAATGGCTTCAAGTCCAAACATTCTATAATGGGCTTTCTGGAATAATGAGAACCACAATCGATGCTGCTGCTGGAGGAGCCTTGATGGCAAAAGGAGAAGATCAAGCCTGGGACCTAATCGAAGAAATGGCCAACAACAATTCCTTGTGGCCAACAGAAAGGAGCATGATCCAAAGAATTGCAGGAATTTATGAAGTTGGAGCAAACACAGCAGTGAATACCAGGCTGGATCAGATATGCAAATGTCTAGAAACACTTAGCACGCAAGTTGTGAACATCGCTGGAACCACAAGTTCACCATATGGAGGAGCACCAGAACCGAACCAACATGAAGAGACGATGAATTATGTCAACAATTTCAACAGACAGGGGAACAATTCATATTCCAACACCTACAACCCAGGGTGGAGGAATCATCCTAATTTATCATGGAGCAACAATTCAGGGCCAACAGCAGAACTATCCACCACATGAATTTCAACAACAGAACAAAAGCCAGGAGCAAGCAAATGAACCAGGAATAACAGAAGTGTTAACCCACTTGAAAAAGTTAGAAGCAAAACACGACTCTCACGCAGCAAGATATGATGCTATGTTTCAATCCCAAGCAGCATTAATTCAAAGTCAATCTGCTTCTATTAAAGCACTGGAGAATCAAATTGGACAACTGGCCAATGCTCAGAGTTACAGACCACCAGGTACCCTTCCTAGCAACACAGAGCCAAATCCAAGGAACATGGGGAAGGAGCAATGTCATGCCATCATGTTAAAAAGCGGTACTGAAATCAACAAAGATGTTGGAGCCAAAACAACTGCTGAGGAAGTTCCAAAAGAAACAAAGCAACAGATGGAGGAAAAAGAAGCAAAGGAAAAAGAACAGATCACTCCACCTCCACCTTTTCCTCAACGTCTTCAGAAGAACAAATTGGACAAGAAGTTTTATCGGTTCCTGGAGATCTTTAAAAAGCTGCATATCAACATTCCATTTGCAGAAGCGTTGGAACAAATGCCCACCTATGCCAAATTCATGAAAGATATTCTTTCACGAAAACGGAGATTGGGAGATTACGAGACAGTAGCATTATCAGAAGAATGCAGCGCTATCATTCAGAGGAAACTTCCCCCGAAGTTGAAAGATCCTGGCAGTTTCACTGTTCCTTGCGTCATATGAGAACATAACTTTGGTAAGGCTTTGTGTGATTTAGGTACGAGTGTTAACTTGATGCCTTTTTCTATTTTCAGGAAACTGCAGATTGGAGAAACAATGCCAACTTAAGCCTCACTACAACTTGCTGATAGAACGCTCATATTTCCGAGAGGTGTAGTTGAAGATGTGCTGGTCAAGGTTGACAAATTCATTTTCCCAGCAGATTTTATTGTCCTTGATATGGAGGAAGACGCAGACGTGCCAATCATCCTTGGGAGACCATTCTTGGCTACAGGTCGAACCATTATTGATGTACAAAAAGGAGAATTAACCATGAGGGTACAGGACCAAGAAGTAACATTCAATGTTTTCAAAGCCATGAATTTCCCAGATGATGAAAAGAAGGAGGAATGTTTCAGACTTGATGTGATACATAGTACCGTTCAGAACTCTGATGAAAGACAAAGTTCTACTGACAAACTTAAAACATGTCAATTGCATGTGGAGCCTAAAGATAAATCGTCTTTTGTACTGAAGGAGCCAATTCTTGCACTACAAGCAACAGAAGAGAAAAAGTTCCACCAGCTCAACGAATTGGAGGAATTTCACAATCAGCCTTTTGAGGATGCCAAATTGTACAAAGAAAATGGCAAGAAGAGACATGATGAAAAGTTAGTGCGCATACAACTGGAACCGGGGCAGAAGGTACTGTTAAACAAATCAAGGGTGAAATTCTTCCCATGGAAGCCAAAATCATGGTGGTCAGGTCCATTTGTGATCACCAAAGTTTTACCAAATAGAGCCGTTGAGATACACGATCCTGACGCTAACAAAACTTTCAAGGTTAAAAACAAACGTGTCAAGCACTACTGGGGAGAATCATTTGAGCGACAAAAAGAAAGTGTTACACTTTCAGATCCAGCTTAACATTCGAGAAGTCAAGTCTGGCTAACGACTTTAAACTTAGCGCTAGCAGGGAGGCAACCCATGCAATTTGTGTATATATTGTGATTTGGTGTGTTTTATTTTTTGTGTGTTTAGTTTTTGCAGGTTTAGTCATTTCAAGATGGAAGAAGCTCTCACAAATCTTCACAAGCAATTTCCTTCTCTACCTCAAAAATCTCTGATGAAAGTTTACAAAGCTCGCTTGGAACGGATGAGACTACTGATGATCAAAGGTATTCCTAATGACATTCGTTGGGTAATTGAAGCACGAGTCCGATTGGCAGGTGAGTCTTCTGACTCTTTTATTTCACATCTGCCTGGTTTTGGAAGAAGCATCTATGCAAAGAAACGTAGAGCTAAGCAAATGGGTGTTTGTTTCAAATGTGCACGATTTAATTGCAACACTCGTTGTCGTTCTTTAGGAATGGTGTCTGATAATCGCGAAGACAAAATTAAATTCATTAGGGATGGCTTGAGTAAGGAGTCTTTAGATGATATATCTTTAACTCTTGAGACGCATCCCAGTGGATATGTTCACATAGCCATTCGCAAATTACATACACAATTCCAAAAAGAAAGACAACTGTTAAGTCTCGAGAATCTGACTCAAAAAGACCATGTTTGCCAATTTATAAGAAAATTGGATGGGAAGCTTGTCCATGACGCATAGACGTCAATCAAGCCGTTACTTTTCTTGTAAATATTATATCTCATTATCTTTTCTTAATAATTGTGATTTGTTTTGTTGTTTTCTTTTATTTTCTCCGATAGGATCCAGACCTTTTTGACTATCACGATATTAATTCGCTACTAATCGTCCTCTAGAAGATACTTGTGCTATTTTTACTCACCATTTTTCAAGTACTATAAATTCAGCCCGTCATTGCACTTTTGAAGGCATCCAGAGTTGAGAAAGAAATACATATAAAAAAAAAATGGAAGCCACTTCAAGAAGACGAGTTGAAAACATCTGTGTGTTTTGCGGTAGTAGTGTTGGAACTAAGCCACAATATGTAGAAGCAGCACATGAATTGGGTCGAGTCTTAGCTGCAAGGAATATGCATTTAATATATGGCGGAGGCAATCTCGGACTTATGGGGATCGTTTCAAAGGCAGTACATGAAGGAGGCAGTCATGTTTTGGGAATCATCCCAAAACCCTTGGCAGAGGTAAATCTTATTGGATCATCAAACGGAGAGGAACTGATTGTGCCAGGTATGTCTGAACGACTGGTAGAAATGATTAACTGTGCTGATGCTTTTATCGCTTTTCCAGGTGGCTTTGGTACATTGGAGGAAATTTTTATAGTTATATCTTTGGCGAACCTGAACATACACCAGAAATCGCTTGGACTGTTTAATATTGATGGATTTTATGATTTTCTTTGTGTGTTTCTTGATGATGCCCGAAGAAATGGGTTCGTGTCAAAACCTATGAAAGAACTCCTCTTCACTGCCAGAACTGCTCCGGATCTAATAGACTAACTCATAGCCTATGAACCACAAGTTGACCCTATCCTTTCAAAGATAAATTGGTCGAGGACGATCGTGGTGAGAGGCGTCGGATTAATCTGGATCTTAACCTTTAAAGAGTAAGGAGTTTCCACTCCTGAGATGTATCTCAAGCCTATTTTCGAAACAAGTTAATTTTTGTTTATTTCATTTTGAATTATTTAATTTGTGAATTCTCCTTAAAATGGACTAAAATGGATCTTCATATGCTCAGTTGACAGATATTATCAACATATATAGAAACATACGGACATGAGCTAAATTGAAAAGTTTGTAATATTCAGTGCTCTAGTTTAATTGGAGGAAACATCTCAAAAAGCAATGGAGTAAAAAAAAAAAAAAAAACTTCTGAGATCCGAGTTATTAAGTCTGTAAGGGTGTTTTAACACCTAGTGCCCTAAAACCAACTGGTTTGGGAGTCACTGGCCCAAAGCTCGTTACATGGATCGAAGATGCTACAAAAATATATATATCTGAAGTCTGAGTAATTAAGTCCGTAGGGGTGTCTTAACACCTGGTGCCCTAAAGCCAACTGGTTTGGGAGTCACCGACCCAACACTCGCTACATAGACGGAAGATATTGTATATAAATAAAAAATAGAGAAGAAATCAAAGAAAAAATCAGAAAAATGAGAAAAAATTATTCCATTGCTGCAAAAAGGTGTGAAATCTGATAGAACTTTAGGACAAAAATATTACTCTCTTCTCAACTGTACTTATGACTGTTGTGGGCAAAAATAAGTTGTTTAATATTTTGTTGGCTATGTATATGGAGAATGGTAAATATAATCGGAGAATTTACTTATTCAGTAATTTAGAATGAAACAAAACAACTAGTAACTTGGAGTAGAAGTTTCACCTGATTAGTCATTAACATCTTTATTCTCTTTTCTCTTGTCTTTTTGCTTTTGTGTGCATTAGTTTTAACTAACTTTTTACATTGCCACCTCACTGCCACATCATCATCAGCCAATCAGGAAGTGACACGTGTCGCAATTCTACGATGCCGACAGTCTCTTTCCCACGTGTCGCCACGTCACTGCCACATCATCGCCACGTCAGCGCCACGTCAGCATCAATAATTGAGTATCTAATCCTTATCTGACACGTGGCGGAAAAGAATTTCAGCGACCAATCAGAAGCCGCCACGTGTCACAATAATTGAAGCCCAACCACCGCACCACGTGTCACCTTATCAGCTTATCCAGAATCTTCAAACCGGCGAACCAGAGCGTGCCACGTCGACCAAAGCTGGCGTAGCGACGCCAGAGGCCTTGGCGTCGCGACGCTGGAAGCTTATCCGCGTCTATAAATTGAGCTCGAGATTTCAGAATTGAATGCATCACTCTCTCTCTTATAATCTTTCTAAAGAGAGAGTTTCTATCTCTACTTTCTTTTAATTTTTAGTTTTTTAGTTTTAGTTTTGTTATTAATTTTAATTACGTTTTGTTAATATAGTAATTTAATTTTTACTTTTTACTTTTTACAGTTTTTATTATTTACCATGAGGAGGTAACTCCCCCAGCTAGGGTGAAAGGTAATTCTTTTACTGTTACTATTTAGATTAATCTTCCTTAAAAATAATATATTCACTATTTAAAATATTGACTTAAAAAGGATACCGCCAGATTGGTCGGTTGGTAATTCATTTTAATCTGATTTAAACCTGACTAATAAAGGATACCGTCAGATTGGTCGGTTGGTAATTTAATTTTGGTTCCGCCTTTATGGCTGGTTGGACTTAATTTGACTTAATCAGGTTACCGCCTATATGGCTGGTTGGAAAAAGAATCACAAGTTTATATATTATTTTATGGGAGATATCTAAATTAGTAGTAGTAAAAGTAATTCCTTTTACCTTAGCATTTTATTTTATTGTAATTTACTTTTCAGTATTTACTTTACAGCATTTTTACTTTATGTCTTTTATTTTCAAGTTTTTACTAGCCCTAGTTATGTGTTGTAACTAAATTAGTTATCTGGGGTTGTGATGAAATCCAATAACACCGTTTTATAAGGGTTAGATTATAGCTTGGGTAATATAAAGATTTATTTATTGAGTCTTAAACTTAATGCTTTTTCATTAACTGGCCATTAATAAAATTGATCTGGTAAATCTAAAATGAACTAGACATAGGGATTTTAGGTTTCAGCCTTAGACTCAATAGCCCACGATCTTCCTTGAGGATAGATAACCTTTTAATAGATTTCCTTACATGATAGGAATATACCCGTCGGGCGGGGGTAGCAATAATTGGAACTTAAACTTAATGAATCCAGATAATTTGGTTGACATAGACATATGGTTCAATTGGGTTAAACTGGGTATTTGTGTCTGACCATCGACAGAGGCTTACACATAATTTAGTGTTCCAGGTTAATAAATCAATATATTACCCAACTTTAAGATAACCACTTCATCTTTAAAATGATATTGGAAGAAATCACAACCCTAGATAGTTTTTAATATTGAATTTTCTTAAAACCTATTTTCGACAATTTTATTTACTTGTTTTTTTAAATTAGAATCGTCACCATTTCAAATCAATCAATCAACTTGTTAGATACTAGTAATCATTTGACCTCATAAAATTAATAGTTTAGATATTAAGTCCTCGTGGGATCGATATTTTTATACTACTTGAACGATACGTGCGCTTGCGTTATACGTGTGTGTTTACGCCGGTCAAGACCCGTTAAGATTAGATTTAGAATCTAAGTCGCAAAGGCTCATTAATAAAGTGTAATTATTTAATTTGGAATTAAATAAAGAATTAGTATTGAATACGAATTAAATTGGATTTAATATTGTAGTTTGATATAATTCAAGAATTCGTACTTTGAGTACTTATTCTTAAACGAGTTGGACTCGCGCAAATCAAATCGTTGTTTCAACATTGGATGGTCATTAATTAAAGATTAATTAATTGGATTAGATTGATTGATAACATGCTTTGTGTGAATACATGGATGTGATGTATGAATAATGTATATCGGATGGATATTAGATGGGTGATGGCAATTTTGGAAATTATTGTAATAAATTTAGAATTTATTAAATTGGACCTGCGTGTCCAGCCTATTACCTCTTGACTCTTTGTATTTCTCTTCTCACCTATTCCCCTTAATGTAAATGAGGTTTCTTTAGAAGTGTTATGTAATTGGGTAGAAGTAAAATTTGTGCTAGCGGGAGAGAGGAAATGGAGAGATTTGTTCTAGGAATAAAATGTTTTAAATATCCATCCGCATATCATTATTAATTTATTTATCGCGCCTTATTATGCTTTTAGAATGCATGTTTAAGGGTGTCTGATGAGACCTAATGAAAGATAATTAATTGGTTGCCAATTACGCAAAAAACCCTTAACAAATATTAAGCGTTTTCCTTCCATTGAGTGATTCTCTCTCAAGATCCAAGATTGGCACTGGTTTGTTGGCCAAAGTCAAGACCTTTGTCCATCGCGGATGTGTCTGAATCATGAAGGCTTTGTTCCATATCGCATGTCTTGTCCAAGTTGTGATTTGTTGGCCAAATTCAAGATCATTTCTTGTCCATCGACATCGATTACGAAGCTTTCCAAAGTCAATGGGTCCCGCTTAACTGGAATCATTAAGCTTGTTGTGCCAAAGCCAAGGCTTAGTTGATTCAGAGGAAAAAGGTTAGGGAATATATCAAATATATTGGCATATATTAGATATATGTTTCAGACTTGAATGTCCACCTACTGGATCTAGGAATTGGATGAGATCCAATTGATCTTAGAGATCTACCTAGTTAAATATCATACAGCTTGTTGGCCAAAGTCAAGGTTGTGTGTTATTTAACGGGATCCTAGCCCATTAGGAAACTAGGTTTCCCGAGTACTCAACAGATGGTTAGAGGCTCGCCAAAAAATAGTGGGAGGCAAGTATTAAATTTAAAATTTCGTTTAGATACTTGCCAATACGAGCTCATTTCATTTTTCGTCATTACATAAATATATTAGTTGGACTAATATTTAATTGTTGTTTTAAATTAAACAGTTGGACTGTATTCAAACTACTTCATTTATAGTTGATTATATAATTGGATTATAGTAATCAATATATTTGAATTTAACCAATCAAATTATAGTTGATTATATAGTTAGACTATAGTAATCATTATATTCAATTGTACCCGAAATCGTTGATTGGATAGTTGGACTATAGCAATCAAGATGACTGAAAGATTAGCGTTTAAAACATAATCCTATGAGAAAATGTCTTTAAACGGCTCCAATTTTCAGATTGGGAATAGAACCTCATGATAGTCTTGGGAACTGAGAGGTCATTCAATTTGATAGAGAAACATCTCGGGCCTGAGCCCGGAGTTGAGCAAATAGTGGAGCATGAGTTTTGGAAGACTCATGGTGATGATAACTTTAGTGTTCAATCTGTTATGCTTACCGCAATGACTCTTTAATTTTGTCATCAAAACTGAGGATTAGATTCTTATACCATGATGTTGAAATCAAAAGATCTTCATAGATCTATTCTTAGATCTTAGAAGTACAAATTGTAAAAGAAGCTCTTTCGCTCGCGTATGTCAGAGGGTACATATGTCGAGCACTAGGTGTCTCAGATGATTGCTGACATCGATAAGCTAGGTTAGCTGGGCATTACCTACGTGGCCGAGACTACCAAAGATTTGATCTTATAGTCTCTACCCAAAAGCTAAGGCAGGTTCATTATGAACCAAGAGAAAACTCTTGGAGAGTTGATGGCTATGCTCAAGGATGTAGAGCCAGAGCTTCTAAAAGGGGCAAAGGCAAAATCGTCACAGTCTTCTAGGAAGACAAAGGACATATCCCAAGATGTCTGCCTAAACAATGGCAAACGGGGTCACTGGATGCGTGACTGCCGTATGGACAAGGCAGACATGAAGGAAGTGAAGGCGGGGCTAGGTTCCGGCTTCAAGTATGTTTGTCATAAACATGTTCACTACTAGTTTCAAAATTGGATTTTTGATACTAAGTGTTGTACATAAATATATGTACTGATGTGCAGAATCTGCTGATTAGCAGGATACTGACTTCAGTTGAGATCTACCTGCGAGTCGGAACGGGACGAGAGTCGCTATTTTAACCGTAGAATCCTAAGTTTAGGAACTACCCTTTGGGCATGTACTTAAATTAGGAAACTGTTAAAATGTACCTAGTTTGACTAGAAACATTATCTCTTTATCTAAGTTTAACCCGTTGCGGGTATACCTTTATATTCTAGAACACTAAGTGTTTTTGTTTATAAAGATGATATTGAGATAAGTACATTAGATGTGAATAACAGTATTTATATTTTGAATATAAATGAATCTCAAACGTATAACATGACAAACAAATAGCTCAAACTGATTTAATCAGATGAGACTTATTTGTGGCATTGTTGTCTGGGACACATTAACAAGATTCGTATATCCACACTTTCAAAGAGTGGGTACTAGGACAGATTTGATTCTAATCAAATGAAGTCTATGAATCTAGTTTATTAGGTGATGAGTGGTAATCATATCACTATTTTTCACTCATTTAATCTAATATTTTGTATAGTTTCTTGAGTTGTGTGAATATTTTGATGTGTTTTGTGTTATTTTGTAGATAAATAAAGTTTCAGGACATTCTGGAGGTGATTTGGAGCAAAACAGTGAAAATTGGAAAAAATGGCATTTTGGTAATTTGCCGCGTCGCGACGCCTAACGTGCGCCGAACAGTACTAACGTGCGCCGGGTCCACAAGTCAGAATTTGAGAAAATTTTGACTTTGCTAACGTGCGCCGTGCCACGTGTGACCATTACAGCCGATCTGCTAACGTGCACTGTGCCACGTGTCATCATCTTATGGTGCCGACGGTCGCCATCGCCATGTGTCGCCACATGTCACTCCAACTGTCAGCCATGTCACCGTCCACATCAACGGTTGACCGAGTCAAAGTGCCATGTGGCTACCACGTCATCATCAACCAATCACAGCGTGCCACGTGTCGCGATTCTATGGTGCCGACAGTCAAATTGCCACGTGTCACCACGTCAGCGCCACATCAGCATCAATTATTGACTGACTTATCCTTATCTGACACGTGGCAGATAAGAATCTGAACCGACCAATCAGAAGCCGCCATGTGTCACAATAATTGAGATCTCAACCACCTTGCCACGTGTCACCTTATCCAGAATCGCCACGTGTCATCACCTCAGCATGCCACGTCCAAAAGAAGTTGGCGTAGCGACGCTAAAGGCCTTGGCGTCGCGACGCCCAGAGCCTACCGAGGCCTATAAATTCAGCTCGATGTTTCAGTTTCAAATGTATCATTCTCTCTGAATTCTCTGATGTAAATAGGGAGTTTTCTATCTAGTTTCTTTTAGTTTTTAGTTTTGTAAATAATTTTAATTACGTTCCGTAATAATAGTAATTTACTTTCTTACTTTTTACAGTTTTTACTATTCACCATGAGGAGGTAACTTCCCCAGCTAGGGTGAAATGTAATTCTTTTACTGTTACTATTTAGATTAATCTCCCTTAAAAATAATATATTCACTATTTAAAATATTGACTTAAAAAGGATACCGCCATATTGGTCGGTTAATAAATCATTTTAATCTGGTTTAAACCTGACTAATCAAGGATACCGCCAGATTGGTCAGTTGGTAATTAAATTTTCTTATCGTCTATATGGCAGGTTTATTTTGGTTCCGACTTTATGGTTGGTTGGACTTAATTTGACTTAATCAGGTTACCGCATATATGGCTGGTTGGTAAAATAATCACAAGTTAATATATTATATTAAGGGAGATATATAAATAGTAAATAGTAAATTTGATCCTTTTACCTTAGCATTTTATTTTATTTTACTTTTCAGCTTTTACTTTATGTCTTTTACTTTTCAGCATTTTTACTTTATGTCTTTTACTTTTAAGTTTTTACTAGCCCTAGTTATGTGTTAGTTATCTGGGGTTGTGATTAATTCTAAAATCACCGGTTTATAAGAGGTTATTTTATAGTTTGGGTAATTTAAAGGTTTACTTGTTAAGTCTTAAGCTTAATGCTTCTTGTTGTCTGATCACCAATAAGATTGATCTGGTAAATCCAAAATGGACTAGACATAGGGATTTTAGGTTTCAGCCTTAGACTTAATAGCCCACGATCTTCCTTGATGATAGATAACCCTTTAATAGATTTCCTTACAGGATAGACATATACCTATCGGGGGGGGGTAGCCATAATTGGAACTCAAACTTAATGAATCTAGATAATTTGGTTGACATAGACATATGGTTCAATTGGGTTAAACTGGGTATTTGCGTCTGAACATCGACAGAGGCTTTTGCATAATTTCGTGTTCCAGGTTAGTAAACCGATTTATTACACAAACATAAAATAATCACTTCATCTTTTAAAAGATATTAGAAGGATTCACAACCCTAGATCTTTGTGTCTTTTGTTATTTTCCTTAGTATTGTCTTTTGTCTTTTTATTTATTTAGCAAATCTACAATCAACCAAATCAATCAAGCAATCATTCTCTTCACCCTCAATTAGATATTTGTAAATAAATAGATTCAATAATTAATAACAACAGTAGGAATTAAATCCTTGTGGGATCGATATTTTTATATTACTTGAACGATACGTGCGCTTGCGTTATACGTGTGTGTTTACGCTGTCATTAAGCAAAGTGCCTAAAACACCTTTTACTTGGTAAAAGTACAAGTGCCACCGATCTGTTAGCCCTCGTTCATAGTGACGTAAGTGGGCCCATGTCTAGCTAGGCAAGAGGTGGATATGAACACTTTGTAACCTTTACAGATGTGGCATCGCGTTATGGTTATGTGTTTCTTTTGAAACACAAGTCAGAAACTTTTTGAGTTTCAACTCGAAGTAGACAGACAGACCGGCTAAAGTATTAAACCATCACAGTTAGACCGTGATGAAAATACTTAAGCAATAAGTTTCTCAAATATTTGAAAGAGTAGAGTATTCTTTCATAAATGACTCCTCTCGAAACACCTCATTTTGACGGTGTGTCCGAACAGAGAAACCGAACTTTGTTGGACATGGTAAGGTTAATTATGAGTCTCTCTGAGCTACCATTTTCCTTCTAGGGATACGCATTAAACAGTGCAAAACTTATTTTGAATAAGGTTCCATAAAAGTCTGTTAGATAGACTTCATATTAGATATGAACAGGAAAGAAACTGGGTTTCTCATTCCTGAAGATTTGGGAATGATGGGCATATGTTTGGATGATACCAAACTAGAACCCAAATTGGATAAGTGCCTAATTTGTAGGTTATCCTAGGGTAACCAAAGTATAGTACTTATACAACTCACAAGAGAACAATGTAATTGTTGCTCTCCATGCGGTTTTCCTAAAAGGAATACCTATATGCAGTTGTAAGTGAGAGGAAAGTAAAACTCGATGAAAATCAGAGTAATACTGTTCCAGGCACCGATTCCTTAATGGAACACAAACAGTTCATCAGGGATGAAACTGTACCACAATCTTCGAATACACAAGAACCGCGTAGGTCGGAGAGATCAGAAAACAACCTGGGAGGTATGGGTTTCTGATCTCACCTCATGAAGATGTCAATCTTATTGAGGAAGACGGATCAGATAGGTATGAGGAAGTGATACAAGGTATCGACTCCCTTTTATGGCAAAGTTCCATGAAGTCCGAAATGGATTCCATGTATACCAACCAAGTTTGGACACTGGTTGATGTACCGGAAGGCATTATGCCTATTAATACTATATGAGTCTTCAAGGAAGACATACATGGATGGCAACATACCAACGTACAAAGCTAGGCTTGTAGCGAAAAGGTATCGTTATAAACATTGTGTCGATTACGACGAAACCTTTTATCTGTTGCCATGGTTAAATCCATTTAGATAATGCTTGCTAATGTTGTATGTTTCATTTATGAAATATGACAGCTGAACGTCAAAACCGCTTTCCTTAAACGGAAACTTTTTGGAGGATGTTTATAAACATCCTAACGATTTTGTCGTGCCAAAGCATGCAAACAAGGTTTGCAAGTTAATTCGATCCATTTATGAATTGAAGCAAGCATTGCGTTCTTGGAACCATCGTTTTGATGTAATCATAATGGTATATGATTTAATTCAAAACAAAGATGATTCTTGTGTATATAAGAAGGTTAGTGGGAGCGCACTAACAATGATTGTCCTATATATAATGATGATATATCATTTCTTGGAAATGATATTCCCATAATACAATCGGTGAAAGCTTGGCTTTCATGAAAATTCTCCGTAGACTACTTGGTGAGACAACTTTTATTCTAGGAATAAGGATCTACTGGGATAGATCTAAAAGTTGTTGGCACTCTCCGAGAACTCGTACATTGAAATATATGTACGCGACCTGGTGTCTCATATGCTTTGAGCATATAGAGTCACAATCAGGCCAATCCAGGTGATGGTCATTGGATTGATGTTAAGAACATCCTTAAGTATCTTAGATGAACTAATGATGCTTTCTTAAGCTATGGAGAAGAAGAACTTGAAGTGACTGGGTTTACCGTTGCAAGTTTCCAAACCGACAAATAACGACTGTAAGTCGTAACAAGGGTACTATATAGTTTGAATAACGGAACAGTGAGCTGGAAATCTTCCAAGCAAGATATTGTTGCCGAATAAACAACAAAAAGTGGAATATTGCTGCAGCTGAGGCAGCAATAGAAGCACTTTGGATCTATATAATCCTAATTGGATTAGGAGTAGTTCTGTTAGAAGCTGAGCTAGGCTACAGCACATGCTAAAGAATTAATGGTCTCATCAACGATCCAAGTATATACTTCAACTATTCATCTGATTCGTTCGGATCATACATCATGGCGATGTGATGATCGAATAATCGCATCAGATGATAACCTTGCAAATCCGCTGACAAACGTAGTTTCTCAGTAGAAGTTTGAGAGACCCGTACATAGTTCAAGTGTAGGACACTTGAGTGATTGGCTATAGGCCAAGTGGGAGATTATTGGACAATTATGACCCATAGCATCACTATTTGTACAGAACATGGTGTTGTTGTACAAATTAACTATGTGACAAAGGAAATTGCTCTTTTATCATTTGTAATTGGATTACTAAGATACATAAATGATAAAAGTCCATATGATTAGTTCCGGATTAATAAGATATGAGACTGTATTAACCCACTAAGGTTTAATAATTAAAATATCCATAGTCGTAGTATTATCGAGATTGGACATCGATAATGCGGAATAGACTAGTATTGCACTTGTGCGTGTTATGGGAGCATAACGACATAGTTATCATATATTTGGGTATTGGATACTCATGCAAGTGTAATAGGAGGTTGTGTTTACCGATGGTACGGAAATAGCTTCGCTCTGGATAGACCCCTCAGAATTCCATTGGTAGTATGACTATGTGTCTATGGAAGTCCGAATCAGGGTAGGTGTATTTGGTCTTAACCTGAGACTAGCATCGCTAATACTTGCGACAATTAATATACTTTGGTTTTGGTCGTCCAGGACTTTAACAGGTTCTGTGTACGCCTCTTCTGGGTATATTGAGAATCGTAGTGTATTGGGTGTGATGTCAAGATAGAAGTATCACTCCAGTCATATGGAGATGATGATCACGCAGGAACTAGTACAACTACATCGGGATAATATGACTAGGTCATGTTTATCCGATTATAGAGACTAGTTACCAGAGATTCGATATATGCTTCGTACGGGGCAGACACAATTCCAGCCTCAGGCCTAGCATGTGACATCCGATACTGGATCGTAATACGTAATACTACGTATACTACTCCTGACACAGATGACATATTCCTTTAAGAATATTTCTGGAGAATTGGGTAGGCACGGTGCTTTGCTAGAAGCCAATCATGTCTCGTAAATCGGCAAAAATGTAGTACGAGGTACGTACGTGTTCGGATAGTCCGACGACCGGATTTACTGCCAACATATCCAGGGATCTCATGGTCGCTTCCCGAAGATTCACCGATGACGTATAACTCGAACATAATTAATCTGAGATTAATTAGTATAGAGAAAATTAATCTAGGATTAATTGCGGAGAAATTTTATCTGGGATAAAATACTATTTGAAGAGAGAGAACAATTAATTTGGAATTAATCGATAAAATAATATATTTGATATATTAAACGAAATTAGATTTCGACGCGGAATTAAAATTAGATTTTAATTCGGGCAAACGAATTAGTTTAGAATTAATTCGCGAGCGACGTGAATAGTAATTTTGCTAGGCATAATTATTTAATTAAATTTGATTTAATTACGTCGCAAAGGAAAATTCGTTAATTCGGAATTAGCGAACCCGAGCCGGGAGTGTTTGCGGGCCCACTCGCATTTTGAATTAAAGTGGGGCCCACAAGTCACATCACAAGTCACATCGCTTGTCACTTTAGTGATGGAAGTCATGTCACATTTTTGTGATTGACATCCAGTCATTATTCATGATGGGAGTAGATGGTGGCATTGAATGCCAATTTTCCCTTCAATTTGCTTTATGCTTTTTCGAAAAGCATATACCAAATTTGGAGTTGACTTTTGATATGGGTAATTGGTTTTAGAAATCAAATATACCAAAAGCTAAACTCTCCCTCTCCAACTCTCTCTTGGCCGAATGGCCTTCATTTTCTTCTCCTCTTATTGGCTTGGCCGAGACATCCACAAGAGAAAAGGAAACAATTTGTTGCAAAGTTTTCCTAGTGCTAGCATACACAATGAGTCATTCAAAGGTGATAGGGAAACCAATCCTTGAGCTTGGAATCAACACTCAAAGTTTGGAGCTTGAAGATCAACACAAATGGCTTGGCCGAATTCTTCAAGGAGCAGAATTTTTGTATTCAACGCATCCAAAATCCGATCAAAGTGAGTATTTTTCGCATTCTTACTTTGTTGTATTCACATGTTTCATTGCTTAATTTGATCTTGGTTAGACCTAGAAAACCCAACAATAAGATCATTGGAAGCGAGAATCCAGCTGATATGTTCACCAAAGTTGTATCACTTGGTAAACTGAAGCTTTATACAGCTTCAGTTGGTCTCCGAAACGTAAGAAAAATAGAGATGTTGGTTACTAATAATTTTCTATGCTTGAAGAGCTTGAAGATATTTTTTTGCGGTATGATGGTTGAATTGTCTCCAAGTGGGAGATTGTTGATAAAGTCTTTATGGAGCCAATTCTTTATTTTTTTTTCTTGTAATACTTAAGAGTGAGTGTGAGTTAAACACTTGTGTGCTCTTGTAATTGAGGATTTTTCCTCTTGCTATTCAACTATAGTGAAACTCACTAACCATCATGGACATAGTCTGTTAGGTCTAATTGACCGGATGAACCACTATAATTATGTGTCGCATTGTTATATTTTGGTTTTTTTTTTCTGTCACTCGGTAAATTTAGAGTTTTGTTATCTCAACAATGAGTTTTGATATATTTGGGTGAGATACTCACATTTAAATATTCTTTATAATCTTTTATGAGTACCCAAATTGTGGTTGTAAACTTTTATTATCAAATATTTGTGTGGAAATCCCTTGTGTGATGGGTATACTCTCAAAGGTGGATTTGTGTAAAAGGTTAAAAGGAGCCTTGAATCAAAGACCTTTGTTGTAAAGGTTGGGGAGTCTTAGAAGAAAACTCTAGTAAAAGGTTAAGAGGAACCTTGGATCAGAGACCTCTATTCTAAAGGTTTGGGAGTGAACCCGGAAAAATCTTAGTGTAAAGTGCAGATTCATTTTACATAGTGGAAAGCTTCAAGCGTGACTTGGAGTAGTGGACGTAGGCAATGAGTTAGCCGAACCACTATAAATCTGAAGTCAATTTCTATATCCCTATCTCATTTATTTATTGCAAGTTTTATATTATCTTTTCATATCTTTTTTAATCTTGTCATTATTGAATATGTTAATTAGGGAAATTGATTCTAAACTTAATCGGTAAAGCTACTAACTAAGTAGCTTAAAATTGAAAAGATTTTTAATTCCGTATTATTTTATGACATATCCAATTTACCTCCCCCCTCTTGGATATAATTATTATTTAAGTGTATTTGTAGGCAATTTTAGTTTATACTTCGCTTGAACGGAATGTCCAAAAAGACTCCCGAACAGGCAAATATCAAAATGGTGCGTTTGAGTTTTTATCTGTTCGGGAACCCTTACAAACATCTCATTCTGGAGAAGAAGCATTTTCCTTTTTAATTTCTATGGGTGGCAAATAGGGATGGCAACAGGCCGGGTATAAGACGGGGATGTCAATACCTGTACCCGTACTTGTACCCGTGTGATATATAATATCACCGATCCCGGCTCGTCACTCTGCGGGTACGGGTCGGGGATTCCCCGTATAGAAAAATATATACCCGTCCTCATCCCCTATCCCCTATCCCATTTTATTTATTAATTATTATTTTTTATCTTTATGCTTTTTATAAAAAAAAAAATCAATTAAAAAATTGTTACAACAAATATATATGAAATAAAAATACTAAATTAACAAATGTAGGTTTAAATTTACTTTAGGACTTAAATAAAGAACAAAAATACATGAGTTGTCAAATAAATACTATTGTTGTAGAATTCTCATCTTTAAAACAAAATGAAATGAATTAATTAATATTGATAGAAATATCATCTTCAAAACAAAGAGTAAAATATTATATTAAATTGGACAAATAAATTATGTTTTTCCTATTTTTTATTTAATAAGTAATTAAATTTTTTGACTAAAAAAGTTAATAATTAAAAATCCAAAGTCAAAGGGGTTTATTGACCGGGTACGGGTTAGAGAGTCTTGTACCCATACCCGGCCCGTATACCTAACGGGTATTAAAAATTATACATGCACCCGGCCCGTTTTTAAAAACGATCGTTAAATACCCGCCCCTAACATCTCGGGCCATCGCGGGCCCCCATCCCCGCGGGGATTTTTGTCATCCCTAGTGGCAAACGCCACTTGGACTCGGGGTGATGTGTAATCAAATAATCAGCACAAGGAATTTATGATTAAATAAATAATTTTTCAATTATGGAGAAAAAAATTCTGCAATTAGTCTTATAAATTTGTTCATATCGATTTGACAGTTAGCCGGTTAATAAATTTGTAATTCATCGTCTGTCGTTTGCTGCGTCAGTTTACTATATTTGGAGGGAGAGGAATGTCCGCACCTATGATGGACCTCCTCGTCCTGTTTTTGTTTTTCTCAGTGATATTGTTTTTACTGTCCGGTCTCGTGCTTGCTTATTGCGGAAGATGAAACCATCTTATGACAATAAATGGTTTCACCTCTCCTGGCACCTGCCCGATGACATCTTCTTATGATCTTGTTTTGTTTGTAGTCGTTCGGCTTTTCTTCTAGGAGGGCTTGTCCTCTCTAGTTGTCTGGGGTATGCCATTTTGCTCTTGTATAGTTTTGTTTTGGTTAATATACTTACTTTATCGAAAAAAAAATTATAAAATTTAATTTCGGCGTTTTAAAGTCATTACTGTATTGATAGAACTTATTTATTTATTTATATATCATTGTTGATATGATAATTATAATTAATATTGATGAGATACCCTGTAACCGAGACAAATCAAATAGACACAAATGCTAAGTTAATTTAAATTTAAGTTGGTAAAAATTATCAATTTAAGCTGCTAATGATGTGATACCATTTACAAAGTCAATACGAAGATTTTTCATTTGACAAATAACAAGTGTAAGTAAGTTTTCATCAATAATAAAATAATGAGATAGAAATGAAAAAAACGAAAATCCAATTAAAAAGCTTCCAATATATTTTATTTAAGCATTACAAATAAAACACAATTACTTGTGTTGACGACTGTTTTCCGTTCAATTGATGATTTAGGGAATCCCCTCCTCGAACAAACCTCTCACGAGTAGTGAATTTGTTTGGTTAGTATGGAATCAAAACAAACTTAGCAAGCAGACAGAAAATTACAGAGAAAATAAAATATTAACGTGGTTCGGCGGAGAGTGACTTCAATCACATCAACGGGAGTAAAAATGAGGTATTTTATTACTTGCTCGGGATCTAAACCGACCAGTTTTCTCCTCTCTATAACTAGGCCTTTAGTGCTCTTTTACAAGTAGTGAAATGTGAAAATTACTAACCAAAGAGCCAACCATTGAATTTGAATCTTCAATTCCTTTATATAGGCTTCCAAATCTACTATTCCACCAACACATGATATCAGTTCATGTCACTCTATCATCATTGCCTCATGCTCTTTTTCCCCAATCACTCAGCAAACATATATTTTGTCATCTGACTCAACCACCAACTGTCTGTATAAACACATCATTCCAACCTTTTGGTCACTCCTATACGTTTTGTAGATATGACATCCTGCAATTCACCTGCTCTGGGAATGCTCCGTCTATCAGGATCTCTTCCCAAGGAGAGTCATTGAAAAACTCTTGTCACATCAGCCTTCCAAAAGCCCAAACTTCCATGTAGGGCATACGTCATATGCCCTTCAAGGACAAGATATTATGTCTCAACTTTATACCTCGAGTCAGCGTGTCGAGGTGAATGATGTTTGGTCATATCTCTTCCAACTTCCTCAATAGGGTCGGGTCGGTAAGAATGATCCTCTCCGATCGGCTTTTACAAGTGCTCGAAAACTACCAAATGAGTATTTCACTTATGAATTGGTTCGGTATCCATACTCCTCTCCATCAGTCGGTCTTATCCTCGGTAAAACTCTATAAGTAGAGGTGCTCAACACCTCATTTTCTTTAACTTGGATTCCATAGTTTTCTCTCTGAAAATTTGTGGAGTTCCAATTCTTGTATGTTTTTATTTTTCAAATTTGTTTTAATTTCTTTTTCTTTCAGTAATAAAATTATGTGTGTTTTTATTCAAAGCATGAGTAGTTAATTCCATTCTGCAGGGGTAAAGGGTGAAACTCTAAATATGAAATATTAATTAATCTTACTTATATTATACTATATGAATTTTAATATGAAGACTAATATTTAATATTCTCTTATATTTATGGGTGTCTTGATTCTCTGTAGATAATCAAATCTTGGTTGGCACAATTAATACTTTACCCCATATTATATGAGAGAGTAATTTAAATTTGGATTAATTATTAACAAACTTTGTTACCGCCTTTATGGTTGGTTTTATTTATTTAGCATAATTGAGTATCTAATTGGATTTATTATAGATAAATATTATCACTATCTTTATGACTGGTTTATATGTTGTGGCATAATTAATTCCCGAAGTAAATTAACTAGGTAATAATGATAATTTATATATTATAAAAAGTAATATTGCTCTATATTTAAAATATCAAGAATGGATCTCATAACCCCAGCATTCTAATTTATTGTTGCAGTTCAATTTAAAATTGTTCATCACTTCAAATAATTCATCATTTTTATTTTCATTCGAATTATTATTTTATTTTACTAAATCTATTCCATGTGGATCAAACCCGGACTTACCGTGCTATTTTATTACTTCGACACTCTTATACTTTAGAGAAAAAAAACCACTTTGTGAGTGTGTCAAAAACTGATCAACTTTCTCTCTCTATCACTGGGCTTTTAAAGCCCTTTTACAAGTAGTGAAAATATGAAAATTGCTAACCAAAGAACCAACCCTTGAATTTGAATCTTTAATTCCTTCATATAGGCTTCAAAATCCATTATTCCATCAACACACGATGTTAGCTCATGTCATTCTATCATCAATGTCCCATGTTCATTTTCCCCAACCACTGAGCAAATAGTTGCTCTGTCATCTAACTCAACCACCCACTATCAGCAGAAACCCATCATTCCAACCTTTTGGCCACTGCTATACGTTTTGTAGACGTGACAGCTAGCAGTTCACATGTTCTAGGAATACTATATCTGTCAGAGTCTCTTCTCAATGAGAGTCATTGAACAACTCTTGTCACATTAGCCTTCCTGAAACCCAAACTTTCAAATAAGGCATCCGTCATATGCCCTTCAAGTATATGATATCTTGTCTAACCTCTGCACCTCGGGTCGACGTGCCGATATAAATGATGTTTGGTCATACCTTTTCCAATTTCCTCAACAGAATCGGGTCGGTAAGAATGTTGACTTTACAAGTGCTCGAATACTGCCAAATTAATACTTCCCTTATGGATCAGGTCGTTATCTTTACTCCTCTCCATCAGTCGGTCTTGTCCTCGATAAAAATTCATCGTTAAATGGGCTTGGGTCATTCATTCGATTTCTGCCTCTCTTGGCCCCCTTCATTCTCCTGGCCAGGTAAAAAACCTCGAACTATCATTCTTTGGTATTCAAACTTTCTTGGGTGAAAAATCACCATTAACAACTTGAATATATAAAAGAATTTAAAAGTTGGCCCACAACAAACAATATATACATTATTAAATTATCTTTGTATTGATGTTGACTACATCCAATTTAATTTCGTTCAATATTTCAAAATTGTAGGGAAATAAGTTTTAAAAATTAAGGATAGAATAGAAAAAACAAGTTTGAAAAAAATATATAAATACAAATCGTTAAAAAGAAGAAATATAATTAATTTCTTTCATGCAATATCACATGTTAAAGTTTTTAAAACATAATACTTTTATGAAAACTAGAACTCAAGTAAACTTCGTGTTTGATAAGATAATAAATCAAACTTGACTAAAAAAAACAAAACAAAACAATAAAATATTAATTATTTTTATTTGTTCACATTTTTTGCACGTCTATATTCAATAATGTTACATTCAATATGTATTGAAAATTTAAATTTATTGTAAAACTCATTTAATCAAATCTCTAAATATAATCATTAGACCTTAATATAAACAGAAGTGGAAGACTTAAAAAAATTCAGAAAAAAAAGGATTGAATTGAAATTTTATTAGTTTATATTAATATTTTACGTTTAGCTTCATATTAAAATCATACATTAAAATGATACACCTAAAGACATATCCTAGACATAAAAATATTTTTTTCCTGATTTTTTTTCTAATTTTTTATGTTTAAGATGTGTTATTTGAATAAACACCTATTATGGTTGTTTTAAATTTGTTTAAGCCCACTGAATTATATGATTTCTCTATTATATTTTTATTGATTTTATGTTAAAACCTATGTTTGTTTATAATTTTTTTTATATGGCTCCCATCGAACTAAAATCCTAATTCCGTCACTTAAAAAAAACATGATTTTTTTTCTGTAATAAATTTCTTATAAATTAAGTGTTAAAAAAAAAAACTACCCATAAAACAACTTCAAGTTTCTTTTATCTTATTCCATAATATATACCAATCCGGCAATCATTCAAACACAATTACAAAACTACAAATCAAAGCACAACAATTTCAAAAAACCATACTAAATATACCAACAAAAAAAAGAAAAATAAAAAAAATAAAACGAAAAAGAAAAAGAAAAAGGAAACAAACAAATTGAACCAAATCTATCTTTCTAAACCTCATTTGGGCATGGAACCAATTTCTGATACAAAATTTATCCTCCTCCGCGAGATTGTATTTCGTGGTAATGCTGGAAAGAAACATTGATCAATACTAATAAGGACTTCTGGTTTATGCTATATGAAAATTTGGACTCACTTTGTTGCTGATTATTGAACTTGTTGCTTGAGGGAATTGATGACCAAAATTGCAGGAATCAAAATGGAGGGGATATATGTTTTACAAATCAAGAACTAATTGATTCTGATTATCAGTTATTATAATTTGAACAATGTGAGTGATAGTCTTACAATCAGCGGTGGGCCCAGGACAATCCACACAGGCGGCAACTGTATAAATAATAAAATTTGATCTAAAATTAGATTTCGAAATCTAAATATATTTCAAATTTTAAGTGTATAATTTGGACACGGATATTGCAAGCACCACATGCACCGTGTGTGCAACAGTTCAAGAAAGCATGTGGAAATCCCCACACGCACCTCTGCTGATGGGAGACTCAAAATCACTGGTACCACCATTCCATGATGGCTCATGGTACAAATTTTGCTCTTTCGGCACCTTTGCCTTCCATTGATCTTCTTCAGTTCAATCAAATGTATCACTTGTTATGAATCTTGCTAAATTTTGGTATTATTTTTCGACTTTGATCATTTGATAAGAGTTTTTTTTTTTTTTTTTTTTTTTTTAGCATGTTTCATATATGGGGTAATTGCTTTAAACTTTAACTAGTTTGCTCTACTTGTGATTGATCTACAATTTTGATAATAAAAAATCTCAAATTCAGATCAGACAGAAAATTGTCCCACATGGGATGATTTTTCATCATGAATAAAAAATAAGGTCGAGATTCTAGATGAAAAAATCAGAAACTAAATCATAATCGGGATGAGCCGAGACTAAGATATTAGCAAGATAATTATGGTTACCTCTGCATTATTACTTCATTAAGATTCAGAAATAACCCAGCATAGTCTGACATAAATAGCAAACTATCTAGTTGATAAGTAGTGACCACAATTTAGCTCAAGAAAGAAACACAAAAAAACATTTACAAATGGCACAGAAAACTTTTCACATGCCTACAAAAGATTGGTCTCCAATGCTTCGCATGAAATTGCAATGTTGCCATGTATGTTCCCCTATTTATGTTGTGTAAAAAACTGCCAAAAGGGCAATTCAACGAAACTATGCATTGTGCTTTTATTCTCAAGAATGGTAAGTGGAATGCAGATGCAGAGGAAGGAGATATTTCAAGAACTCACATTATGTTAGAACCTGGCACTTAACAAGTTCCTTTTCTTGTTCTACTAGAGCATAGACAGCAGCCGTTCTGCTCGGTGCATATATCAAGAAGGAACGAGGTCGGTCATCATACCACCCTTCCTGTACAAGCACGATTGCATTACAAACCTTCATAATTAACCATGAAATAAGAAGAAAAACGATTGTGATGAGGAAGAGCAAGGGCAGGATGAGAAATTGCCCAAAGGCGAATTTTCTTACCGAGCTGAAGTACTCGGCATTGTGGTCACGCCTTTTGAAGCCTCCAAACAGTGGATCATCCGTATCCAAGACAATCTTCACGAGAGAACACAACATGATTGAAACAATGAAATGAACTAAAATGAGAGCAGAATTATAAACATGCACAGACAGACACAAAATATGACTTTTGGTTCAAGTAAACATGAAGAGAGAGAGAGAGAGAGGAAAAAAACAATACTGTAGAGGGGAAAACATCGAAGATGAAATGTGGGAAAACCAGGATGTATCGGCATGAATGTAAAAAAGTGCTTAAGCAATAGATCACTTCATGGTGCCCATGCCTTGTCTCATTTAGCTGACAATCAGGCTATCTATCACACTAGAACATGGTTCTGTTTTAAGGATTCTGAGACCAGAGGAAAACAAATGGCAGGAGAACTCAAGATATCATTGAAAATAATAGGTACCCATTTGTTTATCTTCTAGGTCCTTTGAGAGTTACCTTCTATTAAACGGATACAGTTTCCTAAATGTATCAAAAAAGTCCTGGCCATTAGTTTTAATTACAAATGGTAACCAAACGGTCATGGAACTATGTATCCCAGGGGACTCTTTGTACTCTGTATAAACTCGGGGACCTTTTAAATACAAGTTATTATGTTCACATCTTGAGGGGTATAATCGTCAATCAGGGCTCTATTAACTAGTAACTTGTAAAATATAATGTGACAAACTCCTTATTTAACCAAAAAAAAAAAACAATCATAGGGACCTAGATGATAGTTCATTAAAGCATGTACAAAATATTCAATAAAAATCTAAAACAATTCATTGTTTATCTAGGTTCAAACACTTTCAGGTTATAAGGCAATTGATTTAGGCTTAAATATTTGCATTTTAAATATTTAAACCATATTGGGTAAACAAATTGATTCAAAAGAACGAATGACAGATGCATAATGTACTAATGGGCCAAAGCTAAACACACACACAAAATGCAAACAGAAAGCAGTACAAAGCATCAGATATTATACCTTATATTTCCCTGGCTTTAAGCAGCCCACTTGATAGTCATAATAGCTACTACTCCAATGAAAGTTGAATACAAAAACCAGGTTTCCTCTTTCAAAGACAATCATCCTGTCTCCTTCGTCCTTCCGTGATATATATTGGTGCTCGGAAGTCATGAACTGCATCAACAGTAAACCAGTGTTATAACCCCACAACATGTTTCACCATATTATCAAGATAAAGAAACAATAAAACAAAAAAGAAATTTCTAGATCCAACATTGGTAAAAAGGCAAAATGTAGACTAAAGTCACCCAATTCCCATTTTAGGAAACTGTTGACCATATTTTACATTTGATGAGTGAGACTTAAATCCTAAAGATCTCCCTCGTCATAGATTACAATCCAGTTGGCTTCATACATGCAGAAAATATATTTAACAGCAGCAATTTTTAAGTAAATAGATAGATAAAAACACAGTCCAAGGCAGTAAAAAATTTCAAGTAGAACTTACACCATACTTCTCTTCAACATGCTGCATTGCCCGATCAAATTCTTGCATTCCATGATATCTCAGATATTCAGAATCCCCCTGGGTGTATATAACCGATAAACAATTAAGAATTGTGAATATCAAAACCCCAGCAAGGGAAAGGTATTTCTAAACTCAGAGAAGTTACTCATAGTAATTTCAAATACCAGACGTCGTCACTAAAATAAAAGAGTTATGAACATTTTTCAACAAGTCAATCATATAACTTCGAGTAGTATGTTAACTGAAACTGAAAGGTATGTTGGAAAATAGATGGAGAGAATACATACTTATACATATAAACGCAGAGAGTTTCTCATTTGTGACTTCAAATTCCAAACATATTAAACAAGTTCAATAAAATAAAACAGAAGATGAATCTACAAGACAAACATGCAACTTCAAATAGTAATAAAACTAAAACTCAAAACCAAATAAGTTGGCAGATGGATTAAGAGAATATAAATATAGGGGAGTTGCTCATTTGTGACCATAAAATGCTAAACATAATAAACCAAGTTCACTAAAATAAAAGAGGATAAGTATTTTTCAACAAGACAATCATATGACTTCAGATAGTTATTAATTATAACTGAAGTGACCGATAAATTGAATGAGAAAATAAGACAATATACATTAATACACGTACATATATACACAGATGAATGCACACAAATGTACAAGGATCATGATGCTTTTGGCAATATATGGACTAAGGCCTAACAAGTATGTTGTTCCAAGCCCCCAAGTGGTGTGGCTTGGTGGCAAATGGCTTAGGACTTGGTTGTCATGTCCTAAGTTCGAGTTCAAGGGGTGCATTTCTTATAAGAGCCTGGGGCAACCGGGGGTTTTTTCTGCTCCGTTTAATCCCGGGTAGGGTGGTTTGGCGGCGGGATTTCCAAAAAAAAAAAGTATGTCGCTACAAACTAATTTTTCGTCCTCATTGAATTTGCATCTGGAATAGTTCCTTCATGCAATGTGTAGTTTTGATTTGTTGTTCATCAGTTTTAAGATTGATAGTTCTGCAATCCAATCAAAACAATGGAGCCAACATGAAAGGACCAAAATCATCAGTGATTTCTTCCTTCAAACTAGTAACTAACATGTCTTCCCATTACTGAGGGAGAAACTTACTAGATCAAATCTACGCCGGCACTTGTCATAGCTGCAATTGTTCCCAGGAATGAGTTGACCACTAGGAAGACGCTGATCCGCCCTTGGAAAATCAATCCACTCTAAACAGAGAATAAGGGTGAAAGAATAACATCCTATCATTTGAGAACACCATCAAATTGATATACAGATTGATAATATTAATAACCAATTGACTTCACCAGGATGTCCAAATTCATTGCCCATAAAGTTCAAATATCCTTCTCCACCTAATCCCATAGTAATGAGCCTGATCATTTTGTGTAATGCTATTCCACGATCTATAAGGGGAGTTGATGGTCTGTCCAGAGCCATGAAATCATACATATCCTGCAGAAAGGCACAAAACCTAAAATATTCATTTCTGAAGATATAAGGCATAAAACTTATATTGTGTCCATGACTTTCTTCAAAGATTCATCAGCAATGTTATTTTAACTCCCACAGGATGCTAGCCACCAAACCCAGCAACAAATCACCAAGAATGAACAATTTTGAAGCCCTAAAATCAATTAAAATCTGAAGGATACATACATGAACACACACAAACACACGGAGGGTCATCTTAGACATGAACTTTTTGGAACATATTCATAAGTCACGTTACAGATGCATTGGCCACAAATTGATTTTGGAATTTATGTTAAAACACTACACAATAAAAGAAAACATTGGACAACTCATATCTTATAACAATAAAGAAAATCCAAAGTTTTTACCCAAGAACGAAAAGCATTTCTATAGCCTTTAATTTATAGTGCATAAATGTTGTTCCACATAAAATTACATATAGATAAGTAAGAACATATGTAACCTTGTCCATCAACCAAAATGCAAGTGTCTTGTCGCCAACAAGAGCTTGGTCATGACTTTCAGCATAAGCTACACACTTTTCCATCCACCTCCTGTTGGTCAGTGTGTGAACAATATCACCCATTTGCCAGTCTTCATCCCTTTTCCTACAAAAGGGGACAAGAGAAAGTATATGTTATACATTTCATATAATTATACAGAGAGATTCTAGCTTCATGTCTGTTAAATGGTAATGAGTGTTTGGACTTCCAGCAGGAACATACTTAAGGAGCTCAATCCATTTATCTGCGATGGCCATTTGCAGACGGTAATCAAATCCCACACCACCATCTTGGGTGGGAATGCAAAATGTTGGCATTCCACTAACCTGCACAGGAAAATTTATTGTATAATCAACTGAAAAATGTCAGTAAAGTGCAGTCCCAAAAAGTAAAAATATAAACATTAGCTTTTCTGATTAACCTTGAAATGTTATTTATTTATTAAATTTTGGAACGTTCCAGTTTGTTAAATTGTCATCCCCTCATTATTAGGTGCATTTTTTTCAAGACAACCCTAGAACATGGCACAGTCAGCTGTTGTTTCTTTTCCACTTTCTCGTAAAACAATCACAAAAAGGATCCTACGAGCTAAGGTTACTGATAGATGCTACAAAACATTCTAGAATGAATGGAAAACAATATGGGATGGTAATCAAATTACCATTTTATTGGTATAATGCAGAATATTATATGTTTGGAGTAACACATAAACTCGCATGTATGCATCTACTTTCATTGACTTAACCCTGTATCAGAAGTATTTTTTATTGAACTAAAATTCATAATTCCACAAAAGAAGTAGAGGGCTAGAATCAATAGAAAATATGCTTTCAAGAGGACTGAACATACATCTTCACCAATTGAGACGGCCTCAGGGTAGAGCCCATGAATCATATCATTGACCAGCATCAGGTAAACAACAGCATCTACGTCAGTTGCAAATCCAAAGTACTCACTGTAATTTCCAGTAAATGCTACCTGCAGCTCAAGAAACAAATCAGAAAGGGCCAAAATATTGGTAGAACACAAAATGATGTAGTTCTGTAAAATACAAGCTGTTCTTGCCTACAGTCCACATGATACATGAAGCAGTGGTAAGGAGTTCCCTTAACACCAACTTTGGAGGGGTATAAGTTTAATTTGGGTGGGATAGGATGAGGTGCATGGTAACTAAGAACAAAAAAAAAAGTTAGATATTAACTGTAAGAGAGGTTTTACAGATAACATGTGAGACAAATAGATTTTTCAGAAACATGACTGAAAATTATTATTAGTGTCCGAATGGAGGAAGAAACCAATAACCTTAATTTTGAAGAAAATGAGTTTATGTAGATACCAACTCCACTCATGCCTTTTTAGAGTAGATATCATTGCATTCTCTAACAGCTTTTTCACCTATTAAGCAATTGATTTTACATTTATAAGATTAGGAATTCATCATCCTAGTAATAAAACCTCCTTGAATACTTATTTGCAGGCAATCACACAATTGAGGTGGATCGATGTCCTCCATATCGAGGATGTTAAGTGACTGTTTAAGTGTATGTTCACCATACCTCACATAAGCTTTACTTGGCTGTTTAAGTGTATGTTCACCATACCATTTGCTCACATAAGCTTTTAATTCACTGTTTAAGTGTATGTTCACCATCTACAGCTCTATTGCTTAGATAGACCTAAAAGCCAAAATGTCTGTTTCAGAGACGCTTCATTAAGTTAATACTCAAACCACGTATAACTACATTCAATTCTCCCACTGGTATATTATGTTTACAACCTTCATTACCAACTTTCAAACAAGCAAGCTAATTGCCAAAACCTCATTTAGAAAAACGAGGATTCATTTCCAAAAGCTCTAATAATACCTGCAAGCCGTGGTGAGTGTACATCATTGAAGTCACACCATCAAATCGGAATCCATCAAACTTATATTCTTCCAGCCACCATCTTGCATTTGAAAGAAGATACCTTAATACCTATATCAAAAGGAAAAAAGAAAAAAAAAGTTAACTCCTACTGACTATAGCATGCAAGGGAAAAAGAAGGAAAAGCTTCACCACAACATGATATATTTTTAAAGTTTGGCA